>NQVE01000188.1:0-205000 GCA_003260385.1 Cuscuta australis
TTTTATGACGACTTATATCTCATAAAAATTTACATTAAAGCAGATTTAAATTAGGGTTCATGCATGGAAAGAATAAAAAAAACTTAATAAGGTAAAATCAATTTTTGGGTGCTGGATATGTTGCTTCAGGTTCATCATTACTATACCTTGATGGTTGTGTTTCTTGCTGGATATGTTTCTCTTTGTTCAGGTGCTGCTGCTACATACGTGGGATGACCACCGTGGTATGCTAGCTAAAGTTTTGGGCGGGACTATGTTTGGCATACTCATAGTTATTATAATTAGTTCATTATTTAATATTTTTGTGTATGAGTGGGATTATGACACTCCTTCAAGGGTTTTCTTTTCGGTTCTTTCCCATGATGTTGTTGTGAACCGACAAGACTAGAATTTCTATCTTTTCTATAAATTGGGATGTTCTTACTTTATTTGAAAAGATATCAAATTGTTATTTCCAAGCCCTTTTCCCATCTCCTTTTCATATCTCTTTCTCCTCTTCTCTCTCAAATTCTTCTCGATCATTTTCCGCGATTTGGAGTCTATAGTATTTTTGGAGCTTAGAGATGTTTGGGCTTGTTTGGAAACAGCGCTAGAGATTAGCGTTAGCGTTTTGAAAATGTTATCTACGGACAGCGTTTAACGTTAACGTTTTCAAAGTAATCTATATCGTTAGAACTTTATTTAAAATGCTAACGCTAATCTTTAACGTTATTCGAAACAGTTGTCATCCCTTACATTTTGTTGACTTAGAGATCAAAATTTTGATTGCAAGGTCAACAAAATTGAGGATTCACTTCACAATGATTCGAAGGTGCATTAGGTAGGTTCAAGCTAGACTTGGAGGGCATATAGAGGGAGTTGAAGATAAAAATCATCTAATTTTCAATCTGAACATCATAGATCCCAATGTAATAACATGACATCAATTTTTTTTGGTATAAAATATTCTACACTTTAATCATTATTTAAATAATATCCACTCCATATATTAAATAATGATATAAAAATAATTTTATTAAATCTAGCTTATAAAATACTTTTAAAATATTAATTTATCTAATTAATATACTATATAATCTTTACTCCTCCGTCCATTTTAAATCATTCATTTTGATTTTGAGGCATATTTGAGGAAGAAAAAAATAGAGTTGACTTTCTAAAATTGTCATTACTTTTATGCGGGGTGACGATGAATGAGAAGATAAGATGGAGAAGAGTGACTTATTCTAGGATAGTTTATGTATTTTACTCATAAAAGTTTACGATAACAAGAAATAAACAACTTATTTTGGAACGGAGAAAAAGAAAAACATGCACTTTAAAATGGGACAGAGAGAGTACATAATTATGGGTCCAAGATAAATTGTGATTGTAAAAAAATCTCAAAATTGAACAAATATCTAGAGATGAAAGTTGAGAATAATTGCATTAAAAAACACAAGTGAGGGGTTATAGGACTCACTCAGGTATGTTTGGTGTGTAAACAAGATATAAATTTTGATATCTCCGGATATCAAAATTTTTTATGGTGCTTGGTGAAGTCAAAAGAGATATCGAATTAATACATTCAGATATCATAAATCTTCAAATGAAGGGTTCGATATCTCTTGAATTTGGAAGATATCAATATGGAGTTTGATATCTCTCTCTACCGTTGATTATTCTCCGACACAGGTTTCCATTGTCACCGCCTACCACCACCGTTGATGGTCACCCCGCTTATCACTAATTAAATCATAATTTTAAATCTTTTCAAATAAATTTGTTTCAGATTTCAAAACTCATATCATTTCTTCGAAATTTCATAACCCGCATCTTATCATATCTCCAAAACTCACCAAGCGAACCATGAGACTTGGGTTCAGTAATCTTATCATTGTCTTTTCATACATTCTTTGAGCATGTTAGGTCGGTTTCTTCCTCCAAGATCCATCCTTATTGCCCAATTCTATCTTTCCATGCCTTCCAGTCATTGACATAAGCATTGGACGGAATTTGGCTTCACAAAGGCGTAAGAGAGGACACTGTAAACAGCCTTTGCCTAGTCTTCCACTCATTGACATAGTGAAGAATAGAAAGATTACTCCATACCACAATAATGCGTAGTTTAAAAAGAAACATAACAAAAAAGGTTATTGTTAACTTTGTACCCCACATTTGCTCATGAAATCAATCCTCATAAGAGGTAAGGTCACCATGAAATGAGAACTACTAGTTTGGCTAGCTTACCAACCCAGCTAAACCTTTTTCTGGCCGGTGAAATGTATGGCATCACAAGGAAGAGCCTCTATGCTACAAAATTGGTCCTCCCTATCATTATAGAATAATCCCTCACTGCAAAACAAGGAGAATTTAGCCGTCATTATCAGTATAAAGCGTCTAAATTGAATCCTAAATCGTGTCTAAATTTAGCAAACATGCAAAAATATCCATCTTATTATAAACATACATATACACGAACTAATTAAGACAAAAAAAATGTTTAGTCCAAAAGAAAGTTGAGGATAAATTTGAGTATTAGTTTCTATGATGGACTAAATCAGGTATTAAGTCTACAATGGTACACGCATATCAAGAAACAACACAAGTAACTGGTACAATGGCATTGCTACGAATATGAAGAATAATAGAAGTGTGTTAGCAAAATTACCAGCTGGCAAGTTAGATTTCCGTGTTAATCTCAACTCTACAATTTGATAACTTCCATATCAAGAAACACCCTAAGGAGAACCAAGAGGAAAGGATTATATTGGGTGGATTTTTTCAAACATATGGCAACCTTCAATTGCAAAAACAGAACAAGTCATTGCTATTAGCTTAACCAATTTTAAGCATAATCAGCTCTGTCTTTAATACATACCTTAGTTTAGGGAAGAAGTATTCTCCTCGGGAAATGAGCATTAGTCATAGGCACATCATTCGCACCACTAGATTCCAAATTGGATTTCAATGGCACCGATTGTGTTGAGGTTCCAGGGAGCTGCCAAGGTATTGTTTTAAACAATGCATTCAGACAAATCCTTCATCCTATGGATTAAATTCTCAGAGAAACAAGCAACTCTTTTACATCTGTGAAATGGTGACATGCTGAATGATGGTTTATGATGCCATGTTTGGATTGTTTTGTGATTGCTAAGAATTCTTGGAAAGTGGTGTCACCGACATGATGCCTATGTTTAGAGTCGAGAAAACCATGAATCAGGAAAATGGGGTTTGGGTGATATCCGAGAATTCAGTCAATTCCTGCATTCCGAACACGATATCTAATTCCTATTATTATAACAGAGCTTCAAAGGCTCCTGCCATTGAGGGTAAGGGGTCGATCTACGTAGCCTGACCCATATGTTTAAAATATAGTGGTTGTGGTTGTTTCCAGATGACCCATGATGAGCGTCTAAAGTTGCATTGACTAACTGCTACTTCAGTATTAACTTCATTATTAAGAAGAGCAAACAATTAAAAAGTCATTTTGCTTTATTCCATCATACCCAAAGCAAAAAAAATAGTGAACCATAATTTGTATGGTCAACTACATTGAACGAACTTGTGTGAAATATTTTATCTGGAGAGACTAGTACACTACATAAAAATCAATGAAATCTATATTTATTTGTTGTTGAAATAGAAGTTTTTTAATTCATTTTTTCTAGGGGGAGGTGGGGTGAAGACTACCAATTTCACCCATAAAGACATACTCAGAATTGCATTAAGATATCTTTCACACAAAAAAATGGTGAAAAGGACTTAACCTCCTGAGAGGCTGGAGCATAGGAAGTGGGTGGGTTTCTAATTCCAACTGTAGCATCTTCTGTTTGGGAGGCTGACATTTTCAAATTCCACCAAGAGCATCCGCCTGCCGGTATCTTTAACATTCTGCTCTGTACAAGCAAGTGTTGTTGCATCGGATGTACAATCGGGATCCTTGGACAGCTTGTTACCACCATCAATCTCCATAGCTTCAACTTTCCTATCTTATAAAAGTATCATTCAGAGGAAAGCCATAATTTTCTACACATCACCATTACTGTTGGTTGCTTGCTGAATTACAAAAATAAACATAAATTTAACAACTAATAATCCTCACCATCAGAATCAACAGAAGGTAACTTCACAGGTTTTGGATTTCTGGAAAATAATACTCCACAGAGATGCTTTCCATCTATTACAGTTTCAATGTATAGCCATCTGGAAAACTTTTGGTCACTTTGGCATGAAAGGTTTCTTCCCAGAGGATTTCGGTGTTCATGCATAAAAACATTCTGTCCCCTGCCTGGAAATAGACCGTGAAATGAAATCAACCAATGAACTTGATTCAATCACAGGTTTGTATGATCATATTCACACTGCTAACATGTACCTTCACATATGTCAAACTTACCTTCTGCGAGAGAAGCTTGCTGCTCTTGCACTTTAACTTAAGCTGTTTTCTCAAAGATAACTTCTCTGTCCTCCTATCATTTTGTTCATTTTCCCCAACAAGCCCTGATGTTATGAGTTTAGAAGAGTTTACATTCCCTTGAGACAAATATGAGTTATAACACTAAATTAGATGAGATCGTTTGGTTGTTTCCATGGAACAAATTTCCCAGGAAATAAATTTTCTTTTCTTGGAATCTATGGCGTGTTTGGATAATGGAAGATGCCAAAGGAAGGGGGAAATGCCGAGAAAAGTTACTTGTATTTCTTTTACATTTGTTTTATGTTGGATGACGAAAATTGATTAACCTTTAAAAAATATTTTACGTATGTTTGGATTTTCTTAGTCTTCAAATGGAGTATAATTGAAACAGGTATAACGAGTTCGAATAAATATTTCAGTAAATATATTGAGTTTGAGTATGAAGAATTTGCAGGATTTTATTAGCAACTGAGAGTGGCTGGCTTCAGGAAGCAGAGGAGAATCTGTTTGCTGTGTGGGCGGCTGCTGCCTATGCTCTATGGAGAGTTAGAAACAATATCATAGACCAGAATGAAGTTATCAACATTGAGGAATGCATGCTTATGAATGTTTAATATTAAACATTTTATTAATTTCAAACTCAAAGCTAATTGCATTGTTTAGAGGCTGTTTAGTCTTAAATATTTGCTAGCTGCTGTTCTCTGTTTGAAGGTTGCTTGTTTTGGAGTGATGAATATATATGTGCTGAGGTTCCAAGAAAACAAGTTTGAGTCTGTATTCTTTATTTTCCTACACATTTTCTTTCCTCTCAACTTTCCTTTCTGCTTTCCTCGCTATTTTCTTTCTCTAGTATTTTCCATTTCCAAACGGAAGTCACTGAACTAATTCTCTCCTCTCGCACCCTAAAATTGATTTCCCTGATTTTCAGGTAAAATAAACCCACTTTCTAGTCAAAGGGAAATATTGTTTGCTCGTATGAAGATCAAACTACATCTTTTTACTTCCATGGAACGTAATACTTGTGACAACCAAATGGCGCATAATAGAAAATGCCTTCTCATAAAATTAAAGAGAATAAAGGAAGAAAAGAAGGAATACCTGTATGTAAGAAATACATGTCATCCAATGCTTCAAGTTTCTTATTGCAGCCACCTAAAAAGACAAGAAGACCTCCTAAATGTGGATCAAGACACTCTCCGGCCATTGAGAATCTTGCTGAAGGGCCATCACCAGTAGCCATAATCTTGTTCCATACACCAGCATCTAGACGAGAGAACAAATATTTGGAAGAGATGTGACAAAAGATAATAGCCATATAACCACCTTAAGATCCAGATTTATCACGGTATATACAACCAAAGCAGTAAAATAGCACATTTGTTATGGAAAAGATAGGGACGTCTAGCTTTTCTATAATAAATAGTCTTAAAAGGTCTCTCGTTGTATGTTCGATGAGAGATTTCTTGGGAGACTTTTAAAAAGATTAAGATCTTCTTTTATATGCTACTTTGGTAACTTCTGCGAAGAAGTATGTTGGTTTTCTTATTTAGTTCCTCAAAATATATCTGTTAAGCTTTTTATGCTGAGCATACCTATATAAAACAATTAGCTTTTATCAAAGAGCAACAGCTTTTTCATTTATGAACTTTCCAGTAACTAAAAACTAATATGGATTATGGAGTACTATGAAAATGTTCAAAAAATGTATTTTCAGCAAGTTGGCCAACCATACACTATCAGCAGCAAATTATTCTGATATTCTTTCACAAAAGTTATCTCTATATATTTTTTTCTGCTCCTTTGTGTCAATTGTGAAAAGAGAAACTACCATGCACCAAATACTATGTTATCCATTATGAATAGCTAACAGTACATTAAATAAGATTCAAACACTTACCAACATCAAGCATATAAACATCATCATACAAGTTCTCCTCATCAGAAAAACCGCCAAAGACAAATAAGTACTTGCCCAAGGCAATAGTTGTATGCCCAGCTCGAGGTGATAATAACTGGCCTGTAGTGTTTAATTTGCTCCAAACAAACAAATCTGTTGAAACAAAGACGCTACCATTATTAAAACAGTAAATAGATTTAACAGAGAATACTTTTTTCTGCATCACATGTGAGCAGGTAGTATACAACTTTGACAATGGTGGATAGCAGCCAATCTGTTGCTAGTCAAAGTAGTCTAGTTTACATTTACCGACTAATAAATTATTTGTTGATCCACTGTAAATAGCAATGAAACAATGCTATACTCTCACATCCATTGCTACTGACAGACGTGTTAATTTAACCATAATTGATTTTAGTAATTTGCTGATTCTCATTGTATCATTTCTCAAGCTTTTTGGTGAGTCACAGTCCAACAATGGCTCTAATAACACTTTTAATAATTTAGACATTTGTTCCTTTTGTGCTTGAGTCTGTCTTTCAGAAGCAGTTTCTCTAACTTTGCTAGGTAGGGATGTGGTCTGCATACACCCACCCCCCAGACAGAATTGTGGGATTACCATGTATGTTGATGATATTGTTGTTTCAATAAAAAGGACTGGCAAACTTTTCATTTCATTTTTCATGATGTGGCATGAAGTGATTCATTCATTGGCGTATATGACTCACACACTAATGGTGCATAAATATTTTATCCCCATAATAGAAACTGCCATAGAGATCAAGTGATAAACTAATGCCTACCTGTGTCAAGAATGTGTACATCAGATAAGTAGAAATTGCACGTGTCTTCGCCACCAATGACAATGATTTTGTTCCTCCACGATGAACAGCTATGACTCTCACGCTTAGTTGGTGGTGTGCCAGATGGTACAACACGTTTCCACATGAACGTTTCTGCAATCAATGAGCAATGAATATCACAAATTTCTTTTTCAGTTGAACATGCACAATTCTCTCTCTCATAAAATAAGTATTTAACACAAAATAAAATCTAAAATGGGGAGCAACACACCTGTATTCAGTATGTAAAGGTCATCATAGTATATTTCCCTGTCCTCAGATTTTCCACATCCACCAAAGATAAAGAGTCGTCTACCGATAAGGGCTGCACTATGGCCTTCCCTTGGTTCAGGCCCATCACCTCTTAAACTTGGCGAGATCCATGTGTTAGAAGCTGAAAAGGTACACTTGGATAGTGTCGGAATATATATGTAAATTGTAAAATAAACTTTTGTAAAGCTTCTTTAGGACTTTTCTTCATTCCATCTTTTTTAGTCTGTTAACTCTGTGTATATTACTATATTCCTCTTTTTGTCTTCCGTGTAGACGAAGCCCTCAAATAGAGGTATTTGTTCATTTGAAAATTCTTTTACAAATGTATATTATTTATGCCGCTGAGAACCATCTTTACTCCACCATCGGCTTGTACGCCCAAAGAGTTTGGGAGACGGGAGTATGAGAACATACTCTGACATTTACTAAGCAATCAACTATAGAAAATTGAGGAAAATTGGGGTGGGGGGGAGGGGGATCTTATTCTGCTTTTTGGTATAAGCACCACACTTGTCATAATAAACCCTAGAGAGACACTGAAACACAATTCATTCATCATTCAGCCATTCATGAGGTAACTTTGCTTGGGCCGAAAGAAACTTTTCCTATAGATTCCACCTTTCATGCCAAGGATATTTCAACGGACAAGAGTATGTAAACAGAAAATTAATCTCCTTAATGGAATGAAGAAACTAAATGATGAAATACTATTGTGCACTGCTTATATAAGTTATATTTAAGTTACTTACAAGTGTCCAGAATATGCAAATCACCAAGAGGCCTTGTCCCATCTGTACCCCAAACACATATAAATTGTCACCAACTGTTGTACAACTATGGCTGTCCCTAGGCATAGGCACTGCTCCCTTTGTTGCGGGCTCACTCCATATCCTATTAACTGCAGTACAAAAGATGTAAGGAAATGTCACAAAAAAAGGTTTCAAGACAAAACATCTTTTAGATTAGACTTTGGCCAGAATATTCTAGCTTAAATACAATGGTTGAAGCACCAGAAAATCCTACAGTACCAATTTTGAACATATGTCCTTGATTTAATGTTTTAGTCCACGTTTATCGAAACTTTGTTGGAGCACCTTTTCGAGGAAGGAGGAGGTAATGAGGTGTGCAACTATGCGTACAGCCACCCCTTCCAAACCCCATTTGTGGGATTTTAGAGGTATGTTGTTGGTAGCCATACTGTCTTTCACATTTCAACACGTCTATTATGCAATGAGTTGGTATGCTCTAATGCTATCTCTGGATGTCTTCAAATTACATTCCTGTTGCAACTTGCAACGCATTTTCCTCTCGCTTTTTCTAATTCCTCTGTCTTCTAAACCTTTCAACTGTTTAAATTTGGAGGTGGCATTGCGTAACAACTAATTTTTGGCTTATGCGCTGAGATGAGGCAAATTTTACCAAAAGCATAAATTTATCTACATAAACCAACTGATGAAAATTACATTTAAAACTTACTTTTTATTTTCTGAAACGATGAGATGCTTTTGCCCTCATTTTAAATACTCTGTATTCTTTAATAATTCAGACACAATTTAAAAGCATTCAACTCATATGGCCATTTCAGACGCACACCTGAGAAATCCGGCTCATTTAGGGGGGGGGGGAAAGTACCACCACAAATGGGCTAAATAGGTAGAAATATCTGAAACATGGCCGACCGCCCTAAAGTAAAATTAGCAGCAATGCCAACCATGAGAACCCTATTTGAAGTACCCATAGTATTAATCTTTGAGAACAAAGCTTAACTCATACAAAGTCAAATCGATATCACAATTCAACCTCCAAATGCCCATAAAGGATAATATCATGGAAAACCTAACTAAAATTCAAGGACAGCATTAACCTGATGAATTACAAAATCCCTAAAATCAACCGAATACAAACAAGAATCGAAACCCTAAAATCAAATTTAGCAATGGAAAAACATTCGAAGACGCGAACAAGACTGTTACAAAATGCGAGAGAAATAGGGCGAGCAAAAATATACCACAGTCGAAGACGTGAACTCGGTTGGTCTGGCAGTCATCTTTCCCATAGCCGCCGAAAACGTAAAGAAGCTTCCCTCCAGCAATGGCGTTACAGGTGTGGCCCACCTCTTGCCCGGCCTAACGCCCATTCCTTGTGCGCTTACCTTCTCCCACCTCATGTTATTGGAATCAAATCCAATGGTTTTTCCCGAGTGCAGTGAACGGCTACAGTTCCTGAGTCAATGAAGAAACATTTGGGGTCCGATTTCTTGATCGGCACTGGGTTTTAACTTTTAAGTCCAGCTTGAACTTGTAAGCGTTTTCATTTCTGGGATTTTTCATGCAGAGGAGCCCTCCCCATCAGCACCCAGGTAAGTTGGGGGTGGGTTTGGTTTCATTTTTTATTTTGGTTTCAGCACCCAGGTAAGTGGGTATATGATTTTTGGGTTCCATTTTTTATTTTGGTTTTATTGGTTTATAAAAGTAGAAAATTCTAAAAACACAAACTCGATGATATGTAGTTTAGGTTTGGTTTTTTTGCTTGATTTTTACTCAAAAACAAAAACCAAATGAAATGTTATTGTTTCGTTCAATTCAATTATATATAAAAAACATGTGTTGAGTGCCCAACCAACAGGTAGAATATTCCAAATATTTCTAAAGACATCGTTTGTAAAATCAATTACGAACAATTTGTGTTTCTTGGTGTAATACTTTCATTTTCATTATAACATCAAAATATTTTTCTAATTTTTTCTTTTCTCTAAAATTCTTTGAATCAAACATAATATTGAGAAAAATACAATGCAAGCTACTAGGTATTTTAAATTGGAAAAATATCACCAAAATAAAAACAACAAATTGTCAGTGTTCCAAAAGTAAAAGTAACATATTACACCGAAAAAGATACAGTGACATACATTTATTCAAAAATAAGACTATTGTATAATGATTTGTGACAAAAAATAATACAAAGTGGAACTATATTTTAGCAATCCATAGTTTTTTTGAATAATACAATGGAACTATTTATATTATAGGTTCTACCTTAGATTAAAAAAAATGAAGGTCCTATTTTTATTTTTTTCTATGTTTTATTCATATTTTAGTCTTTTGTACTCTTAAACAATATGCAAAATCTTGTTACTTCTAAATTTATTTTATTTATAAATTTGTATAATAAAAAATAAAAATTACATATTTATAAGGCTCATAGCAACAAGCACCTCTTGACTAATTGGGATCAATCTTGGATTCAATTACCCCCTCCATATGCATCTTTGAGGGTGACATATAGAGTTCCAAATTAATGTGTAAGCTGGACACCTCAATTAGACAAAAAAGTTAAGTTTTTGGTTGAATTAGTTCCTTGACATGGTATCAGAGCAAGATCTAGGATTGTGAAGGTCAACCGTCAGTTAACTTGTAATGGTCGATTGTGAAACAAATGAGTCTCAACAGTCGACCGCACTGGTCTAATGATGAGCCGTTTCGATGTGGTGCCTAACTCGTCGACGACAGCAATGGCGAATGAAGAATGTTTTCAACGATCCAAAACAACCAAATGCTATTCTCATATACTCTGAAGCTACTCTATAACAATATGAAAGTGAGCTCATTCTGAAGTCCAAAAGTTGATTCTTAATTTCTAGAATTAGGCTGACAACACTTCTATTGGAGAGGGTCTTGAAGAAGGTGTGACAAACCAAGAAGTTTGAGGCAAACAGAGTTTGTCGTCAAATCACGTGTAAGAAGATTAAGTCAATTCATATATAGAGTATATTGACATTGAAGGTGTAATTTTTACACTGATTTAGTTGAAGGGTTGTTACATAGCCGTAGGTCTTGCAGCTTTATGCCAAACCTTGTAGTTTTTTTGTTGTTTGCTCTGTGTGTTCTACAGTTTTTGTTGGGTGTCAAGTTACCTTTCTTCGAGATTTTACCAAGAACATTAAGATTGATTGTTATTTTTTTCCGGGGTGAAATACGAAAAGGCACTCTTCAAACAATGCACATTTCCATTGCTGATCAACCTGATAACATATTAACAAAGTTTTTGGCAACTGCACAATTAGATCATTTGTTGTCTAAGTTAGGCACATAAGACTTGCATGCTCTAGTTTGAGGAAAAGTATCACGTGTGGAAGTAGAAATATAGAAATTTGGAGAAGGATATGGAGTTTTTTACTATTTAATGAGTGATTTACTTTTACTATTTAATTATCCTTTGTAACCTTGCATGTGATAGTGGCTACTCTTTTAGTTTCATATATAGGCTAGCTTTTTTTATATTTTGATATACTCCGTAATACTTATGTATCATTGGTGAAGCACACAACACAAGAAATAAACTTTTAATCTTACTCTTTAAACTCCTGGTTTTGACACGTTTGGAGTTTAAAATCATTAGATTTCAAATTTTGAAATTGAAATTCAAAAATTCAAATAAATTTTTAGTTATAAATACTTCCTTAATACTTTCAACTAATTTTAATTTTTCCTAAGAGCAGTGGCAATACTAATAACGCCCAGCGGCGTTAGGGAGCATTTGAAGCCTGGGGGACGTTAAACACCGCCCCTCCTCCGTTATACCCGCGTTAAAATTTCTGCGTCATATGTTTGACGCAATGTGAAGGCATTTTGATGCCTTCTTTTTCTTTCCCCCCACCCTCTTTCTTCCTCTTTTCTTCTCTATAAATTAAATTAAATTTAACATAAATATAAATTTCTCTCTATCTATCATCTTTTTTAAAAAATTATTATTCAAGTATTTTTTATTTTGTCATGAATATAATTTTTTTATTTAATGAATGTGATTTTTTTATTTAATGAATTTAATTTTTTTATTTAATGAATGTAATTTTTTATAATGAATGTATTTTTTTAACGAACTATTATCGTTTCAATTCTTTTAAATAATTAAATAATTAAAGTTTATTAATTTAATTTTAGAAGATGTGTATTTAAAATGTTAAAAATGAAAGTTTGAAACCCCAGTTTGAAGCCCCGAGGCTTCAAACCCATTTCCACTGAAACTGTGAGGTAAGTTAAAGCTGACGTGGCAGAGAGAGAAGGTTTGAAGCCCCGGTTTGAAGCCTCGGGGCTTCATGGGTATTTCCAGTGCCCTAAGTCCTTGTTTTTAAAATCATGTTCCTTCCAATTGGGTGTCTAATTTTGGTTGTTTTGTACAATTAATTACAAAACCAGAATATCAAAAGATGGCATCAAAACGGCAAAAGGCATGGACGAGGCAATTGAGCATGAGCATTACTGGTTACTTATTCACACAGTTAGGGACGCAATTCTACCCGAATCTGACTTTTACCGACCCGACCGAAGCATCTAATATTCGAATCCGAACCGAAAAATCAAATATTCGAAACCGAACTGAAAAAATTTAAACCGAACCCGACTTTTGTTAGGTCGGATTTGGGTTAGTATATTTGACCGACCCGACCTATACCTGACCCGACCGACATGTACCCGACTTTTAATAAGTTATTAAAACCCTAAATTCCTATATTCCATATGTACATATTTTTTATGTTTTAAAACTTATTGCCTTTTTAGTGTTTCATTTTTAGTGTGGTTTAATCTTGTATGTCATGCATATATTATTTTCTTTGTAATTCATATATTATTATTCGAAACTTACTATATATTTTTTTGAGGGTCATAATTATTTTTGTCAATATCTTAAATTTATAGTCGTCTTTAAAATTTTAAATTTATAATGAACTTCAATCTTAAAATTTTCATGAATACTTTTATTAGTAATCAAACCCGAATTTGACCGTAACCGACCCGACCGAATCTTGAACTGAATCCAAAACTGAAAAAATAATTATCCAAAACCGACTCGCCTAAATCAAACCCGAATCCGACCTAAGTCGGGTCGGGTTTCAATATACTCAAACCCGACTGAACCCGACCCGGTGTCATCCCTACACACAGTTGGCCAGCAATACACATATGGTCCTCCCCCCCCCCCCCCCCTCCCCTCCCCAACGCCATAAATTGCTTTTCCGCATTTGAAATGCCACATTCCCATTCAGGAAGACCCTACACCAAATCTTGGCATGTTATGCCACAGGGCTCCCACCACGCTTAAACCTTAGCCCAGAAAGTTTGCGTTTTTTTCTCGTTAATTTAATTTTTCCCATCGTTCAGAGAAATGGAGCTCTGGGTTTCATGCAGCCATGGATCTCCACCGTCGATTTCAAGATTCTTCATCAAAGACGCCATTTTCATGGTCTTCTTCCTTTCCCTTTTCTGCTTTAGCCCTACAGGTCAGTTACCCAAACTCCCCATCTCTCCCTTTTAATCACTTTCTTCACCCCATTGGTGTCTCGGTTGGGATTTGTGATCATGTCTCTGGGATAAAATTGGAACTCAGAAAAGGGCTCATCGTTTCTGGTTCTTGAAAAACTGGGTTGGTTTTTTGGGATTTGAGAAGTTTACCACCGGTTGTTTACTATTTGTAGTTCATTGTGTATAATGGTGGATTTCTTTGACGATTTGTTGGGGTTTATTTTATGGGTTTTGGAGTATCTGAGTGTGGTGAGCTGGAGCTGAAGAGTTTTTTTTATTTTTTATTTTTTGGGTGGACGGTGACGTGTTTACAATAATGACCATCTGGATATTTTCTTTTATTGGAAATATAGTTTTTCTTTGTTGAAGGAATTGTAATATTTGAGCTATTTTCGTTTCTTGGATTCAATAAAAAATGGGTTCTTGCGTGTTGTTATGAAAGGAACTCTTTAAAGGCTTCTTTCTTTAGCCTCTGTTGTCTTGTAGTGTAAATTAAAATGCAATTCTGGTTCTTGAAGTGACATAGCTGGTAGGAATTGCAACATCTTGTCAACCTTTTCTGTATTATTTATGAATTCTTCATTTTTTGTAACTTGAATGAAAATTTCACCTGTCAAATATCTCAATTAATCTAGTATAAAAAGTATTTTGTAATTTGGTCACACATACACCATAAGTTTGTTATCATTTAAACATATAGATTTTGATATATGAATTTCATGTTTGAAAATTGCGCCTCTAAAATATATCAAATAATACAATAATAAGAATATTTCACAATTGTTTCTTATAAGTATATTGAAAAAATAAAGTAGATATGCATTAAGTAATTTTTGGTCACATAGGCAATACACATATGTAATTCATTAAAAAATAGATGCTTACTACATGTATAACATGTATAAAATAATAATCAAGCATAAGGTACATTTTGCAAAGTTCTATAAATTGTAAAAGAAGGAAAAAAGTTACTACTACCACACTTTAGTTACACAAGCACTAAACATCTTTAATTCATGATATATACTCCCTAGTATTATACTACCTCCGTTCCGGTGTATTTGTCTAGTTTGACTTTTTCGAGTCAAACTGGACAAACTTTGAACTCTAATTACTTCAATTTATATTGCATATTAGCATAATGAAATACAATTTTGAAAGTTCTCAATACGATAAATTCAATAAAGTCATTTTTATATTAAAATACATTACGATTTTTATTTAATTGAAGCTCAAAGTTTGTCCAGTTTAACTCAAAAAAGTCAAACTGGACAAATATACTGAAACGGAGGGAGTATTATATCAAGAATATTTCACTAATTTTTTTATGTTTAAAATAGAGAAAAGTTAAAGCCAACACTGTTTTGTCAAGAAGACACCAAAGGTTTGTAATTTTAGAAATAAGACACAAACTCAGTGTTGTCCTCCACCCCACCGTGAATGTTCGGCCTTTTCGCAGGCATCCCGTGCCCATACCCCACTTGGGGTACATCAAATATACACCAATACAAAAATAGGTACAGACAAACATTTAATATCTATACATGCACAAACATTAAGTATATGTGTATGTTTATTTTTAGCTTGGTGTACCTCGGGAAAAACATTACCAATCATGATCGATGTACATTATTAAAATGTAATGTGGCATTGTACATGTGCACATTGCTATACTTTTTTGGTAATGTACGTGACCATGTTTGGTAAAGTAAGTCCTATTTCGGGAATAAAAATATGAAAGACCTATTTTGGTATATATTTAATGTTTTAGAAATAAGCATTAAAATGCATTACCAATCATGATCGATGTACACTACTAAAATGTATAGTAAAATATCTATGTAGAGTGTCACATTCCTACCATGAAAATTCCTATTTAGAGAATAAAAACATGAAATTTTTATTTTGATATTTTCTTTATATGTTTTAATTTTGTTGGAGATAAGGTTTTGCAAGCATTTTACGAAGGGAAAAAGGTGAAACAAATTCAAACTGGTCTCAGTTCACAAGTGGGTACTTTAGGTACTATGAACAATTATTGTTCGCTCATCCTCCTCACAAGTGGGTACTATGAACAATCATTATACCAAGGCCAAACTCATCTCATTTCCACTCATTCTCACTTTCCATTCAATTTCTTGCTCCTACACACTTGTACTCTCTTTCCTTCACCTCCTTTAATTTCTACATTCATCTCTTCCCAATTCTCCAAAAAAGAATAAATTACTCGCCAGAAACCCTAGCTCTTCTCCAAAAGATTTTAATTTTGAAACCTGGGTCTGTTTGTTCTCTGCATCTAATTTCCAAAAGAAAGGGAAAACAACATATCTATCCATCCTTCCGACCGTCTGTATGTCTTCAAGCAAAGCAATGCAAAAACAAGAAGAAAATGTCAGTTTTTGACAGATCTGTTGAGGTTGCTGCTGCTGTCCATGTGTGTCAAGCTTCGAAGCACCATTGTTAGTCTCTATTTTTTTCTATCTATTCCATCTTTATCTTGGTATGCATTACGTAGTACTACTCGCGGTATTCATTAATTATAGCGCCTTTCAAGAAAAAAAAATATGAATTATGGCTATTTCTTTTCATTTTATAGATTTTAATACCACACAATAAATGATTTATATACCCACATTATATATATACCACACAAATACTTCATCCGGTTTTAAAAACCTTTTGACTTTTTTTTGGTCAACACATTTTGAAATATAAATTGAATATAATTAGGTTCGTCTTTGGATATTGTTTTGATATATCAAATCTTTATACTCCATCATTTATTTATTTAGATTATATTTAATTTGTAGTCAAAAGATGTTACTGTTTGACCAAAAAAAAGTCAAAATAGGAAATGATTTTAGGAGAGGACTAGAGTATTAATGTCTTCATCAAACTTTATTAACTTTGTTGGTCTATCTTCGTCACCTATTTGATAAAACAATATAGTCATGACACATCTAATTTTGTAGATCTTTTGATATAGTTTTTTAATATGTAATTTTTATTTTTATTTGAGGATTATTATTATTATTATTATTTGAGGATTAAGGAAAGTATCTAATTAATATTTCTTTTTGAAATTACAGCAAAGGCAATAAGAAAGAATGCCAGTGCCAGTAGTGATAGCGAAGCTTGGTTCTACAATTGGTGGGAAACTTGCCGATCTAACAGTGGGACCCATTGGAAAACAAATTGGTTATGTCATCTCCTACCGTCACAACCTAACAGAGCATAAGGATGCCCTCAAAGAACTCAAGAATCGCAGGGATGTGGTGCAGATTAGGGTTGATGAAGCCAGAAGACAAGGCGAAGAAATTTTTGAGGAAGTTAAGGATTGGATCAGCAAGGCAGTCGAAATTACAAAAAATGCAGAAGAGTTGTGTGCAAAGGGACCCCAGGATTGTTCGTGGAGGTCATGTCCCAATCTTTGGTTACGGCATCAGATAAGCAGAGAAGCAAAGAAGATGACAATGCGAATTCAAAACCACAAGGACAAAGGGAAGTTTGTTAGTGTTTCACACTTCATTCCTCCGAAGTTAGTAGGTGTACCGCCTACTAGCGAGGAAAATGATAAACTTATAGAATCCAGAATCTCAATCAGGAATCAGGTTTTGGAAGCATTGAAGGGTTCCTCCAGAGTTGGGTTGTGTGGGCTTCCTGGTGTTGGGAAAACTACCTTAGCCAAAGAAATAGTAGAAATAGCTAATGAGCAGAAGGAGGTTTTTGGGTTTGTGGTCTGGGTAACTGTTGCCCATAATTCAAAGCTTGACATTCAAACACAAATTGCAGAGATTGCTGGAAAGAAATTGGAAAAGGAAACCTTGAATGTTAGAGCTAAGCTTCTCCTTCAGAGGTTGGAGCAAGAAAAAAATGTACTTGTAGTGATGGACGATCTTTGGGAGAGACTTGATTTAAGCTTAGTTGGGATTCCACCTAAATGTAGAATTTTGTTCACTTCAAGACATGAAAAATTGTTGTCCACCCAAATGAATTGCAATGACATTTTTACGGTTGGTGAGTTGTCTGAAGAAGAGGCTTGGAAATTATTTAAAGAGAATGCTGAGTTTGATGAATCCAATCATACAGAATTGGTACCTGTGGCAAAAGAGGTGTGCGAACGTTGTGGTAGATTGCCTCTAGCATTAGTCTCAGTTGCTCGTGCACTAAAAAAGAAAAGAGAGGTAAACAATTGGAGGACTGCCCGAAGACGGTTGGAAACATCTTTAGGAAAATACCTGCAAGCATGGAATAAAGAAATAGGCCCTTCGTTAAAGCTGAGTTATGGTTATCTAAATAGCGAGCTGCAATCTATTTTCCTACTCTCAGCCGTGCTGTCTCACGACCCTTTGATTAAAGACTTACTCAGGTATGCTGTGGGTTTAGGTTTACTTGAAGGTGCACACTCCATGAAAGATGCTCATGATACATTGGATGAAGATATACTTGATTTGAAGGACTCAAGTTTGTTGCTTGATAGCTTTTCTAATGATCGTGTCACAATGCATGACCTCTTTCGTGACTTTGCACTTGAAGAACAAGAGCCCCGTGCGCAGAGACTTAAAGGAGGGCAAGGTGACATATCAGAAGGCTGCACTAGATTGGTCTTGGACAAATGGGATGGAATACTTCCAGGTGAGTTGCCTTGTCCCAAACTTGAATTCTTCTTGCTAAATGGTGTAGACTCTGATTTGACAATTCCAGACAATTTCTTTAAATCATTGAATGAACTCAGAGCGATGGGATTTAGCGGTGTGAATTTTTCGTCCTTGTCAACACTTGGCCACCTACAAAAGCTTAGAACATTGTGTCTGGAATCTTGTCGATTGAAAGACATATCCCAGGTTGGGAATTTGAAGAGTTTAAGAGTTCTTAGTTTTTCTCGGTCTAATATTAGGCAATTGCCGGGCGCATTAGCACAGTTGAGATGCCTGCAAGAGTTGGATTTATCCCATTGCGGTTTAGAAGTGATTCCACCAAAAGTTTTATCTAGTTTGACTAGATTAGAGGTTTTGAACATGGAATGGAGCTTCTGGCAATGGGAAGTTGAAGGACCCAACAAAGAGAGTAGGAATGCAAGCCTTGATGAGTTAAGGCATTTGACGAATCTCTATGATTTAAACATCGATATTCCCCAAAACATTGCTGTGCCAGAAGACTTGTTCATTGAAATGCCTTTGGAGAGATTCAAGATATTTAATGGACATGCACAGAGGCGGATGTGGAAGGATAATGGTTGTTCTCGGACATTGGAAATGTGTAGTGTGAATTTGGATGATGAGATGCAAAAGCTTTTGGAAAAAGTTCAAGGCTTATATTTACATTATGTAAACGTCAAAACTAACGTTTTGGGCGGGACAGTATTTCGTCATCAAAGTGTGGGACTGGAACATCTTGAAGTCGTTGGTTGCGAATCTATAAAAGCCATTGTGGGGTCTACTCATAAAGATTCAACTGATGCCATTGTGTTTGATGCATTGCGTTCTTTGAAATTGAGAAATTTGCCAATGCTTTCGGCATTCCACGAGCAAGAGGAGGAGGAGGAGGAGGAGGAGGAGGAGGAGGAGGAGGAGGAGGAGGAGATTAATGCAAAAAGTAAATCACTTTTCAACAGCAAGGTACGTTCATATATAAACTTATTATTATTCTTTTAACTCTAATTTAGCTCTCTTAGAGCAGTGGTACTACTCATAACGCCGAGCCGCGTTATTGGCATTTTCACGCCGGGGGGCGTTAAACACCGCCCCCTCCCTCGTTATCCCGGCATTAGAACTTCTGCGTCATAGTTTTGACGCAATTCGCAGGCGTGATAACGCCTTTTCCTTCTTTTTTCTCCTTTTTTCCTCTTTTCTTCTCTATAAATTAAATTATTTTTAAAAAAAAATTCAACACAAATACAAATTTCTCTATCATCTTTTTTTAAAAATTATTATTCAACTATATCTTTTATTTTTTCATGAATGTAATTTTTTATTTAATGAATGTAATTTTTTTATTTAATGAATGTAGTTTTTTATAATGAATGTAATTTTTTTATTTTAATGAATGTAATTTTTTTATTTAATGAATGTGATTTTTTATAATGAATATAATTTTTTAATGAACTATTCTCGTTTCAATTCTTTTAAATAATTAAATATTGGAATTTAATGAATTTAATTTTAGAAGATGTGTATTTAAAATGTAAAAAATGAAGGTTTGAAGCCCCAGTTTGAAGCCCTGGGGCTTCAAACCCATTTCCAGTGAAATTGTGAGTTAAGTTAAAGCTGATGTGGCAGAGAGAAGGTTTGAAGCCCCGGGGCTTCATGGGTATTTCGAGTGCTCTTACAGACCCGCCCAATCATTTCAGAAGACTAATGCTATTTAACAATTTAGGCCCAAAATTTTTAAATAATAAAAGTTAGTATGATATTCCAAAAGTAATCATATTGGTTATTTCATTAAATATAATCTAATAATTGAATTTAATTTTTTTAATTGTGTTCGAATGACAGTAACAAAATCTTAGTTTAGATCTTCATAAGCAATATTGTCGATAAGGAAATTGTCTGTACTCTGTAGTCATTACAGCCAAATTATTAATTCTTTCTCATTTCATGGTAGAGTATATGCTCAAGTCTTCAATAACTCTAAAATAGTTTTAAAACTTAAAAAAGAAACGGAAAATATCAATTTTTTATTAGAAATTGAGAAATGCAAAAGACACTAAAGACAGAGAGCAACACAAATCAAAATTTTTAAAATACGTTTTTTGAATTGAAAAATAAATTACTTGGACATTATTTTTAAATGGAAAAATTTACATAAATACTCCAAAAAATTTGTGATTTTACGTTGATACTCTGAAGTTCAATAATCTACACAACTACTAGAAATTACTCAATTTTACACCAATACTCCGGAATCTAGGTTATTGTATAGGTTATTAAGTAAATTAAAAAAAGAGGAAACAAAAAGAAAAAAAGAAGGGGAGAAAAAGAGAAGAGTTACGGATCTAGGTTACCCACTCCGGTCGGATGGTTTAGATTTAACAATCCTAAGCTTTTATAAAAATTTAATATTTGAAAACTATATTTCAAAATGAATATATTCATATTAAAGTTATATCGTAATACAATGTATTTTTTTTCACATATCATAGTCAAAGTTTACAAACTTTGATCAAGAAAAGTCAAATGAGAAGAATATTTCCGGACGGAGGGAGTAATAGTTTTGACTTAATAATAATCACAACAACAATAACAAATATCAATAGTATATATGTACGGTTCCGTTGACACCGGCCAACAGTGTCACTGCATTTCTGGAGCAACTCTGGTGGTCCAATCAAAAAATTGATGGTTCTAACCCCTAAACCCCTCCCTAAGCCCCCCTCCAAATGTATTGCATAATAGCCAACATTTGGAGGGAGGCTTAGGGCGGGGCTGGGGTGGGGGGTTTTGGGGGTGGGTTAGAGTTGTAAGAACCACCAATTTTTGGATTGGAGTACGTGCAAAAATACAGTGGCACCGCAAGTGCTACCATTGGCCAGTGTCAACGAAGCCCCACTCATAGTTTATTACTCCACTAACTTGAACATAAATGAGAGGAAGAAAAAGTGAATCGCGGTGCAAAAATAAATTAGGCAGGTCGGAATAAAGAAACATAATTGAAGATGTAAAACAAAGATTTAGGATTGAAGAAAAATAAATCCTTTGAGGAATTGGTTAATGTTATTGTTGTTGTAAAGAAAAATAGGGTTGAAACAAAAATTGGAAATTTTTAAAACACAAATGTTTCCGAAATATACATTTGTAGAATCTACGGAGTAAAATACAAAAATTGAAACAAATGAATCTGAAACCAAAAAATTCGAAATCATTAAGTCACAAAGACTGAATAATTACTTTATTGATAGATAGATTAGATGAAGGGGAAAACCATAATAAACATGGAACACCAAACTCTTGGAAAAGCATTATAGAGGAATTATTAACGCGGAGGAGGAACGGAAGAGCAATAAAGCAATTCAGTAGTTGAAGATATAGATTATAAAAAGGACCACACTAGTCACTGGTCGGATCAGACTAGTCTATTAGAAAGATAGATATTATTTAGGATGAGATCGATTTGGTATTGAAAAATAGAAATTCTTTTAGTCCGACTAGGACCGGTCCTAGTCTCCGGATTCTATTTTATATAATTTTAAAAATGTTACTTTTTAATTTCTTAGAATACTAAAAAAATATAAATACTACCTTTTGTATATCTAATTTCTTCAATTACTACATGTTGATTTTTATAAAGATCTATGCATCACACACACACAGATATATATATATATATGTATGTATGTATGTATTGTTTGTGTATATATATATATCTAGAATAGATATTAAATAGTAAAATTTGCACTAAATAGTACAGTAGTATAGTACTAAAACATATGTCATTTCCCAATGTAGTATTTAAACTTTTTTATTCCCTAAATAGTACTTGAATAATATCTAGTGGTGGAAATAATGTCTAGTGATGGTGGACATTTAGTTTGAACAATGTCTAATGACGCTAAACATTAACTCGAACAATGACCAATGGACAATGATCAGTGGTACTACATTGGGAAATAAAAACATATGGTACTACATTGGAAAAGTCACTATGTTTTAGTATCATATAGGTAAATCCATCTCTTAAATACAACAAACAAAAAATAACTTTTTGAGTATAAATTTGTGCATTTGAATTTGTTATGACATATTTTTAAATTTATAAAAAGTGTGGAGCATTAGTTTGTATATCAATAAGATAGACCACCAAATTCATTCTTTGAAAAGAATGACAAGTTTCAATGTGGGACAATTTGAAAAGAAAAATTAGAAATAAGGGAGTAATAGCTAAAGAGAAATATTTATATAAGACATACCATAAACACTTTATTAGAAATTTAAAATAAATGAAAGTATACATTTGGATTAAAATATAGTTTTATAAGAATGTGTTGTAATGAAAGCACTAGCTAAAACTAGTTTATTTAATATGATGCTCATACGGAGTAATATATTTCTCTCAATAGATTTCCTTTCAGAAGATAGAGAAATTGGATCTAAGTGAGTTAAACAGAACGATTTCATTGATATGGGATGACCAACTTCCAGAAAACTCATTCACCAACTTAAATACTTTGGAAGTCGTAAATTGTGGCTTCGCGGGGAGATTGGTCCCCTTTCATGTACTCAAATCCTTGAAGCATTTGGAAAAAGTAGTGGTTGGATGTTGTGATATGCTGGAGGTGGTGTTTGATTTTGAAGAATTGAACAGTGAGGAGATACAATCACCTGCATTGATTAGTGTCCCATTGAAAAAGCTGTTCCTGTACAAGTTGCCAGAACTGAAGCATGTGTGGAGCAATTGGCCGCAAGAGACGGTGTCCTTCTCATGTCTCGAAGAAGTAGAGATTGAGGAATGTGAGAGGCTGACGAGTATGTTTCCTTCATTAGAGTTGCAAGAGGAGTATCCTCTATTTCCTCACCAAAAGGTATACTATCAATTTATTATCCATCAAATCAATACCTTATATATATATATGTATGTATGTATGTATGTATGTATGTATGTATGTATGTATGTATGTATGTATGTGTATGTATGTATGTATATATGTACATATGTATATAAATGTATGTATATATAGGGGTTTGTTCAGATAAGAATATCCTTACTGTGAGAATATGAGAATGATGCGTTTTCAGACTATCGTGATGCATATATAGGGGTTTGTTCAGTTATTTATACATCAATTGTTTACACTAGTTCGTTTGGGGCATCTATGATGCTTTGTTGGTAAAAATGGTGGTTCCTACCGCTAACCACCTGCCAAACCCTCCCACCCCAACCTCGCCCTTGCCCCCTCCCTATCTTGGCAAGGTAGAGAGTGGAGGCAGGGGAGTTGGGGCGGCTATCTGACGGTAACATTTAACATTAGCTTTTTTAGAATTAATCTACACCATTATAATTTTATCTAAAACGCTAACGCTAATCAGAAACGTTGTTCCCAAACAAGGCCTTAATCATGCTAGCGTTTAAGGTAAGTATAATTTGAGTGTAACTTTTTTAGTTTACGCTTATCTTACGATGAGATAAAATATGATATAATTGGTGAATTAATAAATAAATACTCTGCCCCATTTTAAATTGTCTGTTTAGGATATTTGACCGAAATTATTTTCAAAAGGATTTAAAAATATATTTTATAAATTTAAAAAATATTCCAAAAGGTCTGCAAAAAATAGTAAGTGACAATAACTATATTGTTTTAGTATGAAGAGAGGAATTTTATTAACTCTAATCCACATCGTATTCTCAATGTGTCTTGGGGGTATGTTGTTCAGGTGGTTCAAAATATGAAGAGCTTGACTTGCCAGGGAAAATTTGCGAAGATGGTATGGGACGGCCAAATTCCCAACAACTGCTTTTCCAATGTTAAAGACCTATCTCTATATTTGGATGGTGATGATGAGTCAGTAACTACTACTTTTCCTCGTGGATTGTACAAGAGTAAGTTTCCAAATTTACAGAGGCTAGTGTTGCAAGGGTACATGAAAGAGCTTATATCATCATCATCATCACGTCCGAAGCCTCCTCTGGATGATGAAGTGGGTGCATCTTTTACAACATTGATTTTTGATCAAATGTATAACTTGGAGCATATTTGGGATGAGAGTACTCCACCGGTGTTCCTTCTCCAAAATCTTCAAACTCTTTGTGTTTCTGACTGTCCCGACTTAATAAACTTGGGGACATCCTACATTTCTTTCACCAATCTTACAGAAATCGAAGTAAATTCTTGTGGAAAAATGATGAGTTTGCTGACGTCATTAACATCCAGAGCCTTGGTGCAGCTCACAAGGTTGACAATAAGTTGTTGCGAGCAAATGAAGGAAGTTGTGGCAGAGCAACAACTGCTGGAAAAGGATGATGATAATCTGAGTGGAAAGGAGATTATTGTTTTTCAGAAATTAGAATATTTGGAACTTAGTGATTTGCCAAGTTTGAGGAGCTTCTGCAACTCTAACTATAGCTTCAAGTTTCCATCATTAGAAGAAGTATGTATTAGATATTGTCCAAGAATGAGCATGTTCTGTGAAGGAGATGTACATACACCAAATCTTAAAGGTGTCACATTTGAAGAAGGGGCGGGAAGCCGAGAAACGCATTGGAATGGCAGCCTTCCCAAAACATTTCAATATTTTTTGGTATCACAGGTATGAATGCATACTTACTCTCCCTCTAATATCTATACCACCCCTTTTGTCCCATAAAAAAACATCTGTACTTTCACAACGTTTAAGAAAAATTCTGGAAATTGAAAATTTGGGAGTTGAAATTTGTTTAGAAGTGACAAGTTTTGTGGGCCACATCCAAGAAAAATACTTTCACAATATTTTTTGTTTACTTTTCCCAACTAGCATCTAAACAATTAGTAATTTATTATTACTAATATAAATGTACCAAATTATCGTATGTTATTTGAGTTAAATGCATAATCAGTCCTTTTGGTGTTCTATTAGTTGGTAAATATTCCTTGTACTTACAAAAGTTACGTTGCAAAATAGTCCCTATAGTCAACGAACTGTTGAATGAAGCACACAAAACACTCGCATACTATGCGGAATGTGAAGCATGAAACAAAATTTATAAAAAAATTAATTTGACAAAATTACCCTCATCTTCGTGATTAAAAGCATGGAAGGGCCTCTTGTAGCACATGATATTATCCTACTATTCTTCCGGTATACAAAAGAATAGTATGATTACAAGAATGTGTTTACAAGATTGACTCACACTATGGCGGCTCACTCAAACTTAAAGATTAGGACTTCCCAAGCTTTACACTCTCACTCTTTAAGAATCTCTCACTTTACAAGTGGATTGCTTTCTTCACTTTGATGGTTGGAAGTTAAGGGGACTCTCCCTATTTATACTACTCCTCTATGGGCAAATTAGAGTTCTAGAAACTTTCACATATCTAGAAGTTTCTATAATCTTCCATAAGGTTCTAGAAGGCTTCACACTTCTCTAGAATATTCCAGAGGCTTCCAAACTCTTCTATAAGCTTCTAGAGAGTTCTACACTTTTCTAGAGTTCTTCGGACCATTCTATAAAATTTTTGACTTCTCTATAGAGCTCCTGAATTTTTTAGAATTTCTCCCATTAAGGAACCCAACATTCTTGTATTTGTGTAGGAAAAGAATAATGTCCACAATATTCAAATGTCCTTACATTGATGGCCGATGGCCGCGCAGGGTAAAGGGCTGCAAGGATAATCGCCACAACTTGGACAACGTGGTTGTGTTGAGGTAGTGTTAAGGGTTAGTGTTTGATAATACTAAGGGCAACTTTTACTATTACTAAAATAAATTAATAAAAAATATATGATTTTCAAAATAAATGTATTGATTATAAATTTATATTCGGGGAATTTACCTAATTAGTATTAAAACATAGTTACTTTCCCAATGTAGTACGATATGTTTTTATTTCCCAATGTAGTATCATTGTTTAATGTCCATTGGTCATTGTTTAAGTAAATGTCCACCATCACTAGACTTTGTTCAAACTAAATATCCACCATACATTGTTTCACATTATTCAAGTACTATTTAGGGAATAAAAAAATTTAAATACTACATTGGGAAAGGACATATGTTTTAGTACTATTTTAGTGCAAATATCATTTTATATTCTAATTTAGTAATAAATTCGAAATATATTAACATGTGTACGTATTTTGCGCTTGAGTTAGAGAGCTTATAGAAACAGACTCTTTACCTTTTTAAGGTAAGGTATGCCTGTAGACCCACTTGTGGGATTGTACTATGTATGTTTTTATTAATATAATAACTAAATGAACTTTGCTCACAAAATTTAATCTAAACAAAATGCTCGAAATTGATGTAGTAGTGAGAGCACAAGAGTTTATAAAATGCTCGATCTTTCTCACATCATGAAGTTAAGATAGGCACGTAGAAATTGATGTAGAAGTGAGAGAATAAGAGTTTATAATTCTGCAAAGTGGAGTTTCTTCCACTATACAAAAGAATAGTAGGATTACAAGAATGTGTTTACAAGACTGACTCACACTATGGTGGCTCACTCAAGCTTGAGGATTAAGACTTCCCAAGCTTTACGCTCTCACACTCTAAGAGACTTTTCATTTTATAAGTGGATTGCTTTTCTTTTTTCATTTTGATTGTTGGAAGTGAAGGGGACTCTCCCTATTTATACTACTCCTCCATGGCTCCATGGGTAGATTAGGGTTCTAGAAACTTCCTCATGTCTAGAAGTTTCTATTCTCCGAATGGAAAAGGTAATGATAGGAAATTGATGTAGAGAAGGCGGATATGATGATGAAAGAGACCAGAGGTAAAAATCGTGTTGAGAGTGTAGTGGACAATCTTTCTCTCATTTGCATCACTTTCACTCACACATTTTCACTTTCTTCAAACTTTGTGCCAAGTCAAACCAAGAGGCTTTTCTTTTGGGACGGAGAGAGTACTCCATATTTTTGTTACACCTGAAACATAATATTACAACATACAAAGTAACCACTAGCAAATAACATTTCTCTTTTTCTGCTCAAGAACTACATACAGCTCTTTTCCTCTCTTATTTTTCACTAAGAAGCTGTGCTTTTCTCTCTTTGTGCTTGGGCATCTATTTACAAACTCCCTAACCAGTAATGTTGTTGTGGTTTTGATAGTAACTCGTGACTTCAACCTTTAATATATTGCTTACTTTGATTGCTAAGAGAAAATATTTGAAGTTGTGCCCTGAGATGAGAAGCCTATGGATGGAAAACCTTTCAAACCGCATGGCTTTTAGCAGATTGGCGCATTTAACTCTTGACAGTTGTGACTTCTTATCTGAATGTGCGATACCCACACCTTTGGTAAGATCCTTGAGCATTACTTTGCAACATCTGGAGGTGCATAATTGTCAATATGTAAAAGCAATATTTGGTCCAGTTATGGATGATGAGGGGGAGGCACACCTTGATGATAGAATTGTATGTTTCTCGTCTCTCCGAAGACTAAGTGTCAATGAATGTAAAAGTTTAGAATACATTTTTATGGCATCATCAGTAGCTAAAGGACTTGAGGATAAGAGTTTAGAGGAATCTCCGAAATTCGAATTTCATCGTTTAGAGTCTTTGGATTTGGTGAAGTTACATGATCTCAAGGGTTTTTGTCCACAAAGATGTACATTTGAATGGCCACGACTCACATCGCTAATGGTGTCTCAATGTGAGAATGTAAAAGTATTTGGCACCGAAATGAAAAGTATTACAGAATTGGGTGAAAAAGATGAATTTGAAGATCTTCATACACTGCCCTTCTTGGCTGAAAAGGTTAGTTTGTTAATTCATTACTCTGTTTATGTACTCCCTAATAATTTACAAAATAGCTATACTATTATAAGATTTGAATTTATAAAATGAGTTTAAGATTTTAAATTAGAATATAGCAAATAGATGGAAAAAATTGCTACGGGGTACCCTAGATTTTGTGACAAGAACTGCCAGGTCCCATTATTTTTTAAAATGCATTCCAGGGTACCTTGAAATATCAAAAAAGTTACTCCGGGGTGACATTCCGTCTATTCCGTCAATTTCTAGTTTCCATTAACTTCCCCTCCTGCTTCCCCATTTTCGACCTTCTTCTTCTTCTCTCCTCTCCTCCTCCTCCTCCACCTTTGAATCGTATCCCGCCCCCATCCTCCCATTTTTTCTTCTTCTCTTTTTCCTTTTAAAATCTTTTTTTCTTCTTACCTATTATTATTATTATTATTATTATTTGTTACTAATTATTATTATTATTAAAAATTTAATTAATAGTTTTACCATTCTTATTCTTTTTCACTTCATATTTATTATTATTTTTTTCTTATTCTATTATTATTATTATTAATTACTCCGTATTATTTTTATTAATAATTATTACTATTATTATTAAAAATCAATTATTAGTTTTATTACTCTTTTTTAAGAAAAATAACAATAATAATTATCTTTACTTCTTATTATTTTATTTTCTTCTATTGTTTTACTTTGTATGCCCCCATTGACCTTTTCCAATTTCCAATTTTCACTTGCATAAAAGAAGGTTAAAATATTTTTAAGCTTCAATTAAAAATTAATTTTAGTATGATATATTTATGTATAGTTTGTAAAATTAAGATTATTTATTCACTTTGTTATAAATTATACGTTGTATTTCATAATGGCGGCTATCGATGACTACTGCGTGACTAATACGAAAAACATCGTATAACAAAAAATTAGAATAGTGAAAGTACTAAGAATTTTTTAATAATGATAATATTAATTTTTATTTTAAATAATAAGTGCTGGTTTTTATAAATAATAATGATTTATTTTTCTTAAAAAAAGAGTAATAAAACTACTCATTAATTTTTAATAAAAATAATTATATATTAAAACAATAGCAGAAAAGTAAAATACTAAGAAGTAAATAATAATTAATACAAAGTAATAATAATAAGTACTATTATTTTTATTAAAAAGTATAGTAGTAAAATTATTAAATAATTTCTTTTAATAAATAATACTATTAATAATAATAAGTGTTTTTTGTATAAGTGCTATTTTTATAAATAAAAATTACTGTTATTTTTCTTAAAAAAGAGTAGTAAAACAAATAATTAGTTTTAATAATAATATTAATAATTAAAAATAAAAATAATTCGGAGTAATTAATAATAATAATAATAGAATAAGAAGAAAATAATAATAAATATGAAGTTATAATAATAAGTGCTACTCCAATAGTTTTCTTAAAAATTAGAGTGGTAAAAATAATAATTAATTTTGATAATAATAATAATAATTAATAACAAATAATAATAATAATAATAATAATAATAATAATAGAATAAGAAGAAAAAAGAATTCAAAACAAAAAAAATAGAAGAAGAAAAAAGGGGAGGGTGGAGGGCTGGATGAGATCCGAAGGCGGAGGGGGGGGGGGAGGAGGAGGAGGAGGAGGAGGAGGAGGAGGAGAAGAAGAAGATCGAAAATGGGGAAGAAGGAGAAAAGTTGAGGGAGACCGGAGATTAACAGAGAAAGAGACGGAATGTCACTCCGGAGTGGCTTTTTTGATATTTTAAGATACCTCGGACTATATTTTTAAAAATAATGGGATGTACTAGTTCTTTATCATTTTAGAATTATAAAATGAGGTTAAGATTTTAAATTAGAATATAGCAAATAGATGTATAAAAAATTCATGTTTTTCAGCTAGACCACATTAATTTACTATATTAGGTATTTGTAAAGGTTTTGTTTAGATATGTTATTTTCATTGAAGAGGACAGTGATGAAGAGGTAACTACCTAATTTTAGCTATTAGATTTAATTTAAATGTTATTTACATAGATGGGACTAACTAAGAAAACGGTAAGAGGGTAAATGAAACTAATTGAAACTAATACGGAGTAGAATTTAAGATGGGATAAGGATAACTGGATTGGGCAATAAGACACTTGGATTGAACCACACGTTAAAAGATTGAATCCAATCTATTACTTAATTCAACTCAAGAGCTTATATACCGGTTTATTTTCTCGGTGAGTTCCGACGTGGGATACTCTTTAACATTTTCCAATTAATTATTCTCTACAGGTCATTCCTAATTTACGAACACTATCATTAAGCCAAAAAGATGTGGCTCTCATAAAAAACCACCCATTCGAGAAAAATCTCTTGGATGAAGTGGATTCTCTTTTACTAGGAGGCTTTTTTGGAGAATCCTTTCCATGTGATTTTCTTGATAGATTTCCAAAGCTTTGGCGGCTCAAAGTGGAAGATAGTGACTTTGAGGAGATATTCTCATCCCAACCACAACAACGTGCATTTTGTAATGATGATGATTCTTCTCAGTCACAGCCACTTCATCTAATAAGTCTAGGAGCTCACTTGGAAAAGCTGACACTGTCTTATGCTTCACTTGGAAATTTAAGGTCTTTAAAGGTGTACGGCTGTCATCAGCTGACCTATTTGTTCACAGATTCAACTGCCAAAAGCTTGGTAAATCTATCTCTCTTGGTGGTAAACGACTGCAAAAAGATGAAGGAAATCGTGAGAAATGAGAGTGAAGATGCAGTAGGAGGAGCAGGAATCACATTCAGTGGATTGTGGTATCTGGAACTTGATGCTCTACCGAGCTTAGAGGGATTTTGTTTGAAAAATCAGACCTTTCAATTCCCAGACTTAAGTGATGTAACTATAAAGGGATGCCATCAAATGAAGATGTTTTCTCTTGGGGTCTCGCGAACACCACTGTTAGAGGATGTGATCATAGACGATATCAGCATGGCCTTGAAGGGAGATCTTAACAATACATTAGAATCGCATGTTCGTCTCAGACAAGGTACCAAAAACACACTATAACTTCAAGTATGGCCAATTAATGAAACCTAAAATTGACGATTATTACATATATATTCCAATCTTCTAACACTGCCATTTTGAATATGGAAAACCTCTACTTTGATGATGATGATGCAGGATGACTAAAATAAAATACAAGAATTGGCGGAGTTCGTCATTCATAGTATCTTCTTCTCAGGTTAATTTGTTCAATCCTTAGAACTCTCTTGGGCGTGTGCAACACTTTTTCTTTATGCTCTCTTTTGTTTGCTCTTCTGACGTTTCGAAGGGCATTTGCGGCTCAAGTTTCTAAAAAACGCATGACAATAATATATATGTGTGTGTATATATATATATATATATATTATAGCTCTAATTTGTAGCAGTTGGATTTTACTCTACTACTTGCTTCCTTTCTCCCAATTCAATCTCTTCCACTTTTTCCTTAAAAAGTAATTAATAAGAGCAACAACATATATACATTACCTCAATCAAAGAACTAAAATTTCAAATTTCTCAAATTTCTATCTTTTCTATAAATTGGGATGTTCTTACTTTATTTGAAAAGATATCAAATTGTTATTTCCAAGCCCTTTTCCCATCTCCTTTTCATATCTCTTTCTCCTCTTCTCTCTCAAATTCTTCTCGATCATTTTCCGCGATTTGGAGTCTAGTATTTTTGGAGCTTAGAGATGTTTGGGGCCTGTTTGGAAATAGCGCTAGAGATTAGCGTTAGCGTTTTGAAAATGCTATCTACGGACAGCGTTTAACGTTAACGTTTCCAAAGTAATCTATATCGTTAGAACTTTTTTTAAAATGCTAACGCTAATCTTTAACGTTATTCGAAACAGTTGTCATCCCTTACATTTTGTTGACTTAGAGATCAAAATTTTGATTGCAAGGTCAACAAAATTGAGGATTCACTTCACAATGATTCGAAGGTGCATTAGGTAGGTTCAAGCTAGACTTGGAGGGCATATAGAGGGAGTTGAAGATAAAAATCATCTAATTTTCAATCTGAACATCATAGATGCCCAATGTAATAACATGACATCAATTTTTTTTGGTATAAAATATTCTACCACTTTAATCATTATTTAAATAATATCCACTCCATATATTAAATAATGATATAAAAATAATTTTATTAAATCTAGCTTATAAAATATTTTTAAAATATTAATTTATCTAATTAATATACTATATAATCTTTACTCCCTCCGTCCCATTTTAAATCATTCATTTTGATTTTGAGGCATATTTGAGGAAGAAAAAAATAGAGTTGACTTTCTAAAATTGTCATTACTTTTTATGCGGGGTGACGATGAATGAGAAGATAAGATGGAGAAGAGTGACTTATTCTAGGGATAGTTTATGTATTTTACTCATAAAAGTTTACGATAACAAGAAATAAACAACTTATTTTGGAACGGAGAAAAAAGAAAAACATGCACTTTAAAATGGGACAGAGAGAGTACATAATTATGGGTCCAAGATAAATTGTGATTGTAAAAAAATCTCAAAATTGAACAAATATCTAGAGATGAAAGTTGAGAATAATTGCATTAAAAAACACAAGTGAGGGGTTATAGGACTCACTCAGGGTATGTTTGGTGTGTAAACAAGATATAAATTTTGATATCTCCGGATATCAAAATTTTTTATGGTGCTTGGTGAAGTCAAAAGAGATATCGAATTTAATACATTCAGATATCATAAATCTTCAAAATGAAGGGTTCGATATCTCTTGAATTTGGAAGATATCAATATGGAGGTTTGATATCTCTCTCTACCGTTGATTATTCTCCGACACAGGTTTCCATTGTCACCGCCTACCACCACCGTTGATGGTCACCCCGCTTATCACTAATTAAATCATAATTTTAAATCTTTTCAAATAAATTTGTTTCAGATTTCAAAACTCATATCATTTCTTCGAAATTTCATAACCCGCATCTTATCATAGCTCCAAAACTCACCAAGCGAACCATGAGACTTGGGTTCAGTAATCTTATCATTGTCTTTTCATACATTCTTTGAGCATGTTAGGTCGGGTTTCTTCCTCCAAGATCCATCCTTATTGCCCAATTCTATCTTTCCATGGCCTTCCAGTCATTGACATAAGCATTGGACGGAATTTGGCTTCACAAAGGCGTAAGAGAGGACACTGTAAACAGCCTTTGCCTAGTCTTCCACTCATTGACATAGTGAAGAATAGAAAGATTACTCCATATACCACAATAATGCGTAGTTTAAAAAGAAACATAACAAAAAAGGTTATTTGTTAACTTTGTACCCCACATTTGCTCATGAAATCAATCCTCATAAGAGGTAAGGTCACCATGGAAATGAGAACTACTAGTTTGGCTAGCTTACCAACCCAGCTAAACCTTTTTCTGGCCGGTGAAATGTATGGCATCACAAGGGAAGAGCCTCTATGCTACAAAATTGGTCCTCCCTATCATTATAGAATAATCCCTCACTGCAAAACAAGGAGAATTTAGCCGTCATTATCAGTATAAAGCGTCTAAATTGAATCCTAAATCGTGTCTAAATTTAGCAAACATGCAAAAATATCCATCTTATTATAAACATACATATACACGAACTAAATTAAGACAAAAAAAAATGTTTAGTCCAAAAGAAAGTTGAGGATAAATTTGAGTATTAGTTTCTATGATTGGACTAAATCAGGTATTAAGTCCTACAATGGTACACGCATATCAAGAAACAACACAAGTAACTGGTACAATGGCATTGCTACGAATATGAAGAATAATAGAAGTGTGTTAGCAAAATTACCAGCTGGCAAGTTAGATTTCCCGTGTTAATCTCAACTCTACAATTTGATAACTTCCATATCAAGAAACACCCTAAGGAGAACCAAGAGGAAAGGATTATATTGGGTGGATTTTTTCAAACATATGGCAACCTTCAATTGCAAAAACAGAACAAGTCATTGCTATTAGCTTAACCAATTTTAAGCATAATCAGCTCTGTCTTTAATACATACCTTAGTTTAGGGAAGAAGTATTCTCCTCGGGAAATGAGCATTAGTCATAGGCACATCATTCGCACCACTAGATTCCAAATTGGATTTCAATGGCACCGATTGTGTTGAGGTTCCAGGGAGCTGCCAAGGTATTGTTTTAAACAATGCATTCAGACAAATCCTTCATCCCTATGGATTAAATTCTCAGAGAAACAAGCAACTCTTTTACATCTGTGAAATGGTGACATGCTGAATGATGGTTTATGATGCCCATGTTTGGATTGTTTTGTGATTGCTAAGAATTCTTGGAAAGTGGTGTCACCGACATGATGCCTATGTTTAGAGTCGAGAAAACCCATGAATCAGGAAAATGGGGTTTGGGTGATATCCGAGAATTCAGTCAATTCCTGCATTCCGAACACGATATCTAATTCCTATTATTATAACAGAGCTTCAAAGGCTCCTGCCATTGAGGGGTAAGGGGGTCGGATCTACGTAGCCTGACCCATATGTTTAAAATATAGTGGTTGTGGTTGTTTCCAGATGACCCATGATGAGCGTCTAAAGTTGCATTGACTAACTGCTACTTCAGTATTAACTTCATTATTAAAGAAGAGCAAACAATTAAAAAGTCATTTTGCTTTATTCCATCATACCCCAAAGCAAAAAAAAATAGTGAACCATAATTTGTATGGTCAACTACATTGAACGAACTTGTGTGAAATATTTTATCTGGAGAGACTAGTACACTACATAAAAATCAATGAAATCTATATTTATTTGTTGTTGAAATAGAAGTTTTTTAATTCATTTTTTCTAGGGGAGGTGGGGTGAAGACTACCAATTTCACCCATAAAGACATACTCAGAATTGCATTAAGATATCTTTCACACAAAAAAAATGGTGAAAAGGACTTAACCTCCTGAGAGGCTGGAGCATAGGAAGTGGGTGGGTTTCTAATTCCAACTGTAGCATCTTCTGTTTGGGAGGCTGACATTTTCAAATTCCCACCAAGAGCATCCGCCTGCCCGGTATCTTTAACATTCTGCTCTGTACAAGCAAGTGTTGTTGCATCGGATGTACAATCGGGATCCTTGGACAGCTTGTTACCACCATCAATCTCCATAGCTTCAACTTTCCTATCTTATAAAAGTATCATTCAGAGGAAAGCCATAATTTTCTACACATCACCATTACTGTTGGTTGCTTGCTGAATTACAAAAAATAAACATAAATTTAACAACTAATAATCCTCACCCATCAGAATCAACAGAAGGTAACTTCACAGGTTTTGGATTTCTGGAAAATAATACTCCACAGAGATGCTTTCCATCTATTACAGTTTCAATGGTATAGCCATCTGGAAAACTTTTGGTCACTTTGGCATGAAAGGTTTTCTTCCCCAGAGGATTTCGGTGTTCATGCATAAAAACATTCTGTCCCCTGCCTGGAAATAGACCGTGAAATGAAATCAACCAATGAACTTGATTCAATCACAGGTTTGTATGATCATATTCACACTGCTAACATGTACCTTCACATATGTCAAACTTACCTTCTGCGAGAGAAGCTTGCTGCTCTTGGCACTTTAACTTAAGCTGTTTTCTCAAAGATAACTTCTCTGTCCTCCTATCATTTTGTTCATTTTCCCCAACAAGCCCTGATGTTATGAGTTTAGAAGAGTTTACATTCCCCTTGAGACAAATATGAGTTATAACACTAAATTAGATGAGATCGTTTGGTTGTTTCCATGGAACAAATTTCCCAGGAAAATAAATTTTCTTTTCTTGGAATCTATGGGCGTGTTTGGATAATGGAAGATGCCAAAGGAAGGGGGAAATGCCGAGAAAAGTTACTTGTATTTCTTTTACATTTGGTTTTATGTTGGATGACGAAAATTGATTAACCTTTAAAAAATATTTTACGTATGTTTGGATTTTCTTAGTCTTCAAATGGAGTATAATTGAAACAGGTATAACGAGTTCGAATAAATATTTCAAGTAAATATATTGAGTTTGAGTATGAAGAATTTGCAGGATTTTATTAGCAAACTGAGAGTGGCTGGCTTCAGGAAGCAGAGGAGAATCTGGTTTGCTGTGTGGGCGGCTGCTGCCTATGCTCTATGGAGAGTTAGAAACAATATCATAGACCAGAATGAAGTTATCAACATTGAGGAATGCATTGCTTATGAATGTTTAATATTAAACATTTTATTAATTTCAAACTCAAAGCTAATTGCATTGTTTAGAGGCTGTTTAGTCTTAAATATTTGCTAGCTGCTGTTCTCTGTTTGAAGGTTGCTTGTTTTGGAGTGATGAATATATATGTGCTGAGGTTCCAAGAAAACAAGTTTGAGTCTGTATTCTTTATTTTCCTACACATTTTCTTTCCTCTCAACTTTCCTTTCTGCTTTCCTCGCTATTTTCTTTCTCTAGTATTTTCCATTTCCAAACGGAAGTCACGGAACTAATTCTCTCCTCTCGCACCCTAAAATTGATTTCCCTGATTTTCAGGTAAAATAAACCCACTTTCTAGTCAAAGGGAAATATTGTTTGCTCGTATGAAGATCAAACTACATCTTTTTACTTCCATGGAACGTAATACTTGTGACAACCAAATGGCGCATAATAGAAAATGCCTTCTCATAAAATTAAAGAGAATAAAGGGAAGAAAAGAAGGAATACCTGTATGTAAGAAATACATGTCATCCAATGCTTCAAGTTTCTTATTGCAGCCACCTAAAAAGACAAGAAGACCTCCTAAATGTGGATCAAGACACTCTCCGGCCATTGAGAATCTTGCTGAAGGGCCATCACCAGTAGCCATAATCTTGTTCCATACACCAGCATCTAGACGAGAGAACAAATATTTGGAAGAGATGTGACAAAAGATAATAGCCATATAACCACCTTAAGATCCAGATTTATCACGGTATATACAACCAAAGCAGTAAAATAGCACATTTGTTATGGAAAAAGATAGGGACGTCTAGCTTTTCTATAATAAATAGTCTTAAAAGGTCTCTCGTTGTATGTTCGATGAGAGATTTCTTGGGAGACTTTTAAAAAGATTAAGATCTTCTTTTATATGCTACTTTGGTAACTTCTGCGAAGAAGTATGTTGGTTTTCTTATTTAGTTCCTCAAAATATATCTGTTAAGCTTTTTATGCTGAGCATACCTATATAAAACAATTAGCTTTTATCAAAGAGCAACAGCTTTTTCATTTATGAACTTTCCAGTAACTAAAAACTAATATGGATTATGGAGTACTATGAAAATGTTCAAAAAATGTATTTTCAGCAAGTTGGGCCAACCATACACTATCAGCAGCAAATTATTCTGATATTCTTTCACAAAAGTTATCTCTATATATTTTTTTCTGCTCCTTTGTGTCAATTGTGAAAAGAGAAACTACCATGCACCAAATACTATGTTATCCATTATGAATAGCTAACAGTACATTAAATAAGATTCAAACACTTACCAACATCAAGCATATAAACATCATCATACAAGTTCTCCTCATCAGAAAAACCGCCAAAGACAAATAAGTACTTGCCCAAGGCAATAGTTGTATGCCCAGCTCGAGGTGATAATAACTGGCCTGTAGTGTTTAATTTGCTCCAAACAAACAAATCTGTTGAAACAAAGACGCTACCATTATTAAAACAGTAAATAGATTTAACAGAGAATACTTTTTTCTGCATCACATGTGAGCAGGTAGTATACAACTTTGACAATGGTGGATAGCAGCCAATCTGTTGCTAGTCAAAGTAGTCTAGTTTACATTTACCGACTAATAAATTATTTGTTGATTCACTGTAAATAGCAATGAAACAATGCTATACTCTCACATCCATTGCTACTGACAGACGTGTTAATTTAACCATAATTGATTTTAGTAATTTGCTGATTCTCATTGTATCATTTCTCAAGCTTTTTGGTGAGTCACAGTCCAACAATGGCTCTAATAACACTTTTAATAATTTAGACATTTGTTCCTTTTGTGCTTGAGTCTGTCTTTCAGAAGCAGTTTCTCTAACTTTGCTAGGTAGGGATGTGGTCTGCATACACCCACCCCCCAGACAGAATTGTGGGATTACCATGTATGTTGATGATATTGTTGTTTCAATAAAAAGGACTGGCAAACTTTTCATTTCATTTTTCATGATGTGGCATGAAGTGATTCATTCATTGGCGTATATGACTCACACACTAATGGTGCATAAATATTTTATCCCCATAATAGAAACTGCCATAGAGATCAAGTGATAAACTAATGCCTACCTGTGTCAAGAATGTGTACATCAGATAAGTAGAAATTGCACGTGTCTTCGCCACCAATGACAATGATTTTGTTCCTCCACGATGAACAGCTATGACTCTCACGCTTAGTTGGTGGTGTGCCAGATGGTACAACACGTTTCCACATGAACGTTTCTGCAATCAATGAGCAATGAATATCACAAATTTCTTTTTCAGTTGAACATGCACAATTCTCTCTCATAAAATAATTATTTAACACAAAATAAAATCTAAAATGGGGAGCAACACACCTGTATTCAGTATGTAAAGGTCATCATAGTATATTTCCCTGTCCTCAGATTTTCCACATCCACCAAAGATAAAGAGTCGTCTACCGATAAGGGCTGCACTATGGCCTTCCCTTGGTTCAGGCCCATCACCTCTTAAACTTGGCGAGATCCATGTGTTAGAAGCTGAAAAGGTACACTTGGATAGTGTCGGAATATATATGTAAATTGTAAAATAAACTTTTGTAAAGCTTCTTTAGGACTTTTCTTCATTCCATCTTTTTTAGTCTGTTAACTCTGTGTATATTACTATATTCCTCTTTTTTGTCTTCCGTGTAGACGAAGCCCCTCAAATAGAGGTATTTGTTCATTTGAAAATTCTTTTACAAATGTATATTATTTATGCCGCTGAGAACCATCTTTACTCCACCATCGGCTTGTACGCCCAAAGAGTTTGGGAGACGGGAGTATGAGAACATACTCTGACATTTACTAAGCAATCAACTATAGAAAATTGAGGAAAATTGGGGTGGGGGGAGGGGGTATCTTATTCTGCTTTTTGGTATAAGCACCACACTTGTCATAATAAACCCTAGAGAGACACTGAAACACAATTCATTCATCATTCAGCCATTCATGAGGTAACTTTGCTTGGGGCCGAAAGAAACTTTTCCTATAGATTCCACCTTTCATGCCAAGGATATTTCAACGGACAAGAGTATGTAAACAGAAAATTAATCTCCTTAATGGAATGAAGAAACTAAATGATGAAATACTATTGTGCACTGCTTATATAAGTTATATTTAAGTTACTTACAAGTGTCCAGAATATGCAAATCACCAAGAGGCCTTGTCCCATCTGTACCCCCAAACACATATAAATTGTCACCAACTGTTGTACAACTATGGCTGTCCCTAGGCATAGGCACTGCTCCCTTTGTTGCGGGCTCACTCCATATCCTATTAACTGCAGTACAAAAGATGTAAGGAAATGTCACAAAAAAAGGTTTCGAGACAAAACATCTTTTAGATTAGACTTTGGCCAGAATATTCTAGCTTAAATACAATGGTTGAAGCACCAGAAAATCCTACAGTACCAATTTTGAACATATGTCCTTGATTTAATGTTTTAGTCCACGTTTATCGAAACTTTGTTGGAGCACCTTTTCGAGGAAGGAGGAGGTAATGAGGTGTGCAACTATGCGTACAGCCACCCCTTCCAAACCCCATTTGTGGGATTTTAGAGGTATGTTGTTGGTAGCCATACTGTCTTTCACATTTCAACACGTCTATTATGCAATGAGTTGGTATGCTCTAATGCTATCTCTGGATGTCTTCAAATTACATTCCTGTTGCAACTTGCAACGCATTTTTCCTCTCGCTTTTTCTAATTCCTCTGTCTTCTAAACCTTTCAACTGTTTAAATTTGGAGGTGGCATTGCGTAACAACTAATTTTTGGCTTATGCGCTGAGATGAGGCAAATTTTACCAAAAGCATAAATTTATCTACATAAACCAACTGATGAAAATTACATTTAAAACTTACTTTTTATTTTCTGAAACGATGAGATGCTTTTGCCCTCATTTTAAATACTCTGTATTCTTTAATAATTCAGACACAATTTAAAAGCATTCAACTCATATGGCCATTTCAGACGCACACCTGAGAAATCCGGCTCATTTAGGGGGGGGGGGAAAGTACCACCACAAATGGGCTAAATAGGTAGAAATATCTGAAACATGGCCGACCGCCCTAAAGTAAAATTAGCAGCAATGCCAACCATGAGAACCCTATTTGAAGTACCCCATAGTATTAATCTTTGAGAACAAAGCTTAACTCATACAAAGTCAAATCGATATCACAATTCAACCTCCAAATGCCCATAAAGGATAATATCATGGAAAACCTAACTAAAATTCAAGGACAGCATTAACCTGATGAATTACAAAATCCCTAAAATCAACCGAATACAAACAAGAATCGAAACCCTAAAATCAAATTTAGCAATGGAAAAACATTCGAAGACGCGAACAAGACTGTTACAAAATGCGAGAGAAATAGGGCGAGCAAAAATATACCACAGTCGAAGACGTGAACTCGGTTGGTCTGGCAGTCATCTTTCCCATAGCCGCCGAAAACGTAAAGAAGCTTCCCTCCAGCAATGGCGTTACAGGTGTGGCCCCACCTCTTGCCCGGCCTAACGCCCATTCCTTGTGCGCTTACCTTCTCCCACCTCATGTTATTGGAATCAAATCCAATGGTTTTTCCCGAGTGCAGTGAACGGCTACAGTTCCTGAGTCAATGAAGAAACATTTGGGGTCCGATTTCTTGATCGGCACTGGGTTTTAACTTTTAAGTCCAGCTTGAACTTGTAAGCGTTTTCATTTCTGGGATTTTTCATGCAGAGGAGCCCTCCCCATCAGCACCCAGGTAAGTTGGGGGTGGGTTTGGTTTTGGGGTCACCCAAAACCAACGGAAGGTAAGTGGGTAATATGATTTTTGGGTTCCATTTTTTATTTTGGTTTTATTGGTTTATAAAAGTAGAAAATTCTAAAAACACAAACTCGATGATATGTAATTTAGGTTTGGTTTTTTTTGCTTGATTTTTACCCAAAAACAAAAACCAAATGAAATGTTATTGTTTCGTTCAATTCAATTATATATAAAAAACATGTGTTGAGTGCCCAACCAACAGGTAGAATATTCCAAATATTTCTAAAGACATCGTTTGTAAAATCAATTACGAACAATTTGTGTTTCTTGGTATAATACTTTCATTTTCATTATAACATCAAAATATTTTTCTAATTTTTTCTTTTCTCTAAAATTCTTTGAATCAAACATAATATTGAGAAAAATACAATGCAAGCTACTAGGTATTTTAAATTGGAAAAATATCACCAAAATAAAAACAACAAATTGTCAGTGTTCCAAAAGTAAAAGTAACATATTACACCGAAAAAGATACAGTGACATACATTTATTCAAAAATAAGACTATTGTATAATGATTTGTGACAAAAAATAATACAAAGTGGAACTATATTTTAGCAATCCATAGTTTTTTTGAATAATACAATGGAACTATTTATATTATAGGTTCTACTTTAGATAAAAAAAAATGAAGGTCCTATTTTTATTTTTTTCTATGTTTTATTCATATTTTAGTCTTTTGTACTCTTAAAACAATATGCAAAATCTTGTTACTTCTAAATTTATTTTATTTATAAATTTATATAATAAAAAATAAAATTTACATATTTATAAGGCTCATAGCAACAAGCACCTCTTGGGATCAATCTTGGATTCAATTACCCCCTCCATATGCATCTTTGAGGGTGACATATAGAGTTCCAAATTAATGTGTAAGCTGGACACCTCAATTAGACAAAAAAGTTAAGTTTTTGGTTGAATTAGTTCCTTGACATGGTATCAGAGCAAGATCTAGGATTGTGAAGGTCAACCGTCAGTTAACTTGTAATGGTCGATTGTGAAACAAATGAGTCTCAACAGTCGACCGCACTGGTCTAATGATGAGCCGTTTCGATGTGGTGCCTAACTCGTCGACGACAGCAATGGCAAATGAAGAATGTTTTCAACGATCCAAAACAACCAAATGCTATTCTCATATACTCTGAAGCTACTCTATAACAATATGAAAGTGAGCTCATTCTGAAGTCCAAAAGTTGATTCTTAATTTCTAGAATTAGGCTGACAACACTTCTATTGGAGAGGGTCTTGAAGAAGGTGTGACAAACCAAGAAGTTTGAGGCAAACAGAGTTTGTCGTCAAATCACGTGTAAGAAGATTAAGTCAATTCATATATAGAGTATATTGACATTGAAGGTGTAATTTTTACACTGATTTAGTTGAAGGGTTGTTACATAGGCGTAGGTCTTGCAGCTTTATGCCAAACCTTGTAGTTTTTTTGTTGTTTGCTCTGTGTGTTCTACAGTTTTTGTTGGGTGTCAAGTTACCTTTCTTCGAGATTTTACCAAGAACATTAAGATTGATTGTTATTTTTTTCCGGGGTGAAATACGAAAAGGCACTCTTCAAACAACGCACATTTCCATTGCTGATCAACCTGATAACATATTAACAAAGTTTTTGGCAACTGCACAATTAGATCATTTGTTGTCTAAGTTAGGCACATAAGACTTGCATGCTCTAGTTTGAGGAAAAGTATCACGTGTGGAAGTAGAAATATAGAAATTTGGAGAAGGATATGGAGTTTTTTACTATTTAATGAGTGATTTACTTTTACTATTTAATTATCCTTTGTAACCTTGCATGTGATAGTGGCTACTCTTTTAGTTTCATATATAGGCTAGCTTTTTTTTATATTTTGATATACTCCGTAATACTTATGTATCATTGGGTGAAGCACACAACACAAGAAATAAACTTTTAATCTTACTCTTTAAACTCCTGGTTTTGACACGTTTGGAATTTAAAATCATTAGATTTCAAATTTTGAAATTGAAATTCAAGAATTCAAATAAATTTTTAGTTATAAATACTTCCTTAATACTTTCAACTAATTTTAATTTTTCCTAAGAGCAGTGGCAATACTACTAACGCCCAGCGGCGTTAGGGAGCATTTGAAGCCTGGGGGGGCGTTAAACACCGCCCCCTCCTCCGTTATACCCGCGTTAAAATTTCTGCGTCATATGTTTGACGCAATGTGAAGGCATTTTGATGCCTTCTTTTTCTTTACCCCCACCCTCTTTCTTCCTCTTTTCTTCTCTATAAATTAAATTAAATTTAACATAAATATAAATTTCTCTCTATCTATCATCTTTTTTAAAAAATTATTATTCAAGTATTTTTTATTTTGTCATGAATATAATTTTTTTATTTAATGAATGTAATTTTTTTATTTAATGAATTTAATTTTTTATTTAATGAATGTAATTTTTTATAATGAATGTATTTTTTTAACGAACTATTATCGTTTCAATTCTTTTAAATAATTAAATAATTAAAGTTTATTAATTTAATTTTAGAAGATGCGTATTTAAAATGTTAAAAATGAAAGTTTGAAACCCCAGTTTGAAGCCCCGAGGCTTCAAACCCATTTCCACTGAAACTGTGAGGTAAGTTAAAGCTGACGTGGCAGAGAGAGAAGGTTTGAAGCTCGGGGCTTCATGGGTATTTCCAATGCCCTAAGTCCTTGTTTTTAAAATCATGTTCCTTCCAATTGAGTGCAGTGAACGGCTACAGTTCCTGAGTCAATGAAGAAACATTTGGGGTCCGATTTCTTGATCGGCACTGGGTTTTAACTTTTAAGTCAAGCTTGAACTTGTAAGCGTTTTCATTTCTGGGATTTTTCATGCAGAGGAGCCCTCCCCATCAGCACCCAGGTAAGTTGGGGGTGGGTTTGGTTTTGGGGTCACCCAAAACCAACGGAAGGTAAGTGGGTAATATGATTTTTGGGTTCCATTTTTTATTTTGGTTTTATTGGTTTATAAAAGTAGAAAATTCTAAAAACACAAACTCGATGATATGTAGTTTAGGTTTGGTTTTTTTTGCTTGATTTTTACCCAAAAACAAAAACCAAATGAAATGTTATTGTTTCGTTCAATTCAATTATATATAAAAAACATGTGTTGAGTGCCCAACCAACAGGTAGAATATTCCAAATATTTCTAAAGACATCGTTTGTAAAATCAATTACGAACAATTTGTGTTTCTTGGTATAATACTTTCATTTTCATTATAACATCAAAATATTTTTCTAATTTTTTCTTTTCTCTAAAATTCTTTGAATCAAACATAATATTGAGAAAATTACAATGCAAGCTACTAGGTATTTTAAATTGGAAAAATATCACCAAAATAAAAACAACAAATTGTCAGTGTTCCAAAAGTAAAAGTAACATATTACACCGAAAAAGATACAGTGACATACATTTATTCAAAAATAAGACTATTGTATAATGATTTGTGACAAAAAATAATACAAAGTGGAACTATATTTTAGCAATCCATAGTTTTTTTGAATAATACAATGGAACTATTTATATTATAGGTTCTACCTTAGATAAAAAAAATGAAGGTCCTATTTTTATTTTTTTCTATGTTTTATTCATATTTTAGTCTTTTGTACTCTTAAAACAATATGCAAAATCTTGTTACTTCTAAATTTATTTTATTTATAAATTTGTATAATAAAAAATAAAAATTACATATTTATAAGGCTCATAGCAACAAGCACCTCTTGACTAATTGGGATCAATCTTGGATTCAATTACCCCCTCCATATGCATCTTTGAGGGTGACATATAGAGTTCCAAATTAATGTGTAAGCTGGACACCTCAATTAGACAAAAAAGTTAAGTTTTTGGTTGAATTAGTTCCTTGACATGGTATCAGAGCAAGAAGGTCAACTGTCAGTTAACTTGTAATGGTCGATTGTGAAACAAATGAGTCTCAACAGTCGACCGCACTGGTCTAATGATGAGCCGTTTCGATGTGGTGCCTAACTCGTCGACGACAGCAATGGCGAATGAAGAATGTTTTCAACGATCCAAAACAACCAAATGCTATTCTCATATACTCTGAAGCTACTCTATAACAATATGAAAGTGAGCTCATTCTGAAGTCCAAAAGTTGATTCTTAATTTTTAGAATTAGGCTGACAACACTTCTATTGGAGAGGGTCTTGAAGAAGGTGTGACAAACCAAGAAGTTTGAGGCAAACAGAGTTTGTCGTCAAATCACGTGTAAGAAAATTAAGTCAATTCATATATAGAGTATATTGACATTGAAGGTGTAATTTTTACACTGATTTAGTTGAAGGGTTGTTACATAGGCGTAGATCTTGCAGCTTTATGCCAAACCTTGTAGTTTTGTTGTTGTTTGCTCTGTGTGTTCTACAGTTTTTGTTGGGTGTCAAGTTACCTTTCTTCGAGATTTTACCAAGAACATTAAGATTGATTGTTATTTTTTTCCGGGGTGAAATACGAAAAGGCACTCTTCAAACAACGCACATTTCCATTGCTGATCAACCTGATAACATATTAACAAAGTTTTTGGCAACTGCACAATTAGATCATTTGTTGTCTAAGTTAGGCACATGAGACTTGCATGCTCTAGTTTGAGGAAAAGTATCACGTGTGGAAGTAGAAATATAGAAATTTGGAGAAGGATATGGAGTTTTTTACTATTTAATGAGTGATTTACTTTTACTATTTAATTATCCTTTGTAACCTTGCATGTGATAGTGGTTACTCTTTTAGTTTCATATATAGGCTAGCTTTTTTCTATATTTTGATATACTCCGTAATACTTATGTATCATTGGGTGAAGCACACAACACAAGAAATAAACTTTTAATCTTACTCTTTAAACTCCTGGTTTTGACACTTACATTTGGAATTTAAAATCATTAGATTTCAAATTTTGAAATTGAAATTCAAGAATTCAAATAAATTTTTAGTTATAAATACTTCCTTAATACTTTCAACTAATTTTAATTTTTCCTAAGAGCAGTGGCAATACTACTAACGCCCAGCGGCGTTAGGGAGCATTTGAAGCCTGGGGGGCGTTAAACACCGCCCCCTCCTCCGTTATACCCGCGTTAAAATTTCTGCGTCATATGTTTGACGCAATGTGAAGGCATTTTGATGCCTTCTTTTTCTTTCCCCCCACCCTCTTTCTTCCTCTTTTCTTCTCTATAAATTAAATTAAATTTAACATAAATATAAATTTCTCTCTATCTATCATCTTTTTTTAAAAAATTATTATTCAAGTATTTTTTATTTTGTCATGAATATAATTTTTTTATTTAATGAATGTGATTTTTTATTTAATGAATTTAATTTTTTTATTTAATGAATGTAATTTTTTATAATGAATGTATTTTTTTAACGAACTATTATCGTTTCAATTCTTTTAAATAATTAAATAATTAAAGTTTATTAATTTAATTTTAGAATATGTGTATTTAAAATGTTAAAAATGAAAGTTTGAAACCCCAGTTTGAAGCCCCGGGGCTTCAAACCCATTTCCACTGAAACTGTGAGGTAAGTTAAAGCTGACGTGGCAAAAAGAGAAGGTTTGAAGCCCCGGTTTGAAGCCTCGGGGCTTCATGGGTATTTCCAGTGCCCTAAGTCCTTGTTTTTAAAATCATGTTCCTTCCAATTGGGTGTCTAATTTTGGTTGTTTTGTACAATTAATTACAAAACCAGAATATCAAAAGATGGCATCAAAACGGCAAAAGGCATGGACGAGGCAATTGAGCATGAGCATTACTGGTTACTTATTCACACAGTTAGGGACGCAATTCTACCCGAATCTGACTTTTACCGACCCGACCGAAGCATCTAATATTCGAATCCGAACCGAAAAATCAAATATTCGAAACCGAACTGAAAAAATTTAAACCGAACCCGACTTTTGTTAGGTCGGATTTGGGTTAGTATATTTGACCGACCCGACCTATACCTGACCCGACCGACATGTACCCGACTTTTAATAAGTTATTAAAACCCTAAATTCCTATATTCCATATGTACATATTTTTTATGTTTTAAAACTTATTGCCTTTTTAGTGTTTCATTTTTAGTGTGGTTTAATCTTGTATGTCATGCATATATTATTTTCTTTGTAATTCATATATTATTATTCGAAACTTACTATATATTTTTTTGAGGGTCATAATTATTTTTGTCAATATCTTAAATTTATAGTCGTCTTTAAAATTTTAAATTTATAATGAATTTCAATCTTAAAATTTTCATGAATACTTTTATTAGTAATCAAACCCGAATTTGACCGTAACCGACCCGACCGAATCTTGAACTGAATCCAAAACTGAAAAAATAATTATCCAAAACCGACTCGCCTAAATCAAACCCGAATCCGACCTAAGTCGGGTCGGGTTTCAATATACTCAAACCCGACTGAACCCGACCCGGTGTCATCCCTACACACAGTTGGCCAGCAATACACATATGGTCCTCCCCCTCCCCCTCCCCCACGCCATAAATTGCTTTTCCGCATTTGAAATGCCACATTCCCATTCAGGAAGACCCTACACCAAATCTTGGCATGTTATGCCACAGGGCTCCCACCACGCTTAAACCTTAGCCCAGAAAGTTTGCGTTTTTTTCTCGTTAATTTAATTTTTCCCATCGTTCAGAGAAATGGAGCTCTGGGTTTCATGCAGCCATGGATCTCCACCGTCGATTTCAAGATTCTTCATCAAAGACGCCATTTTCATGGTCTTCTTCCTTTCCCTTTTCTGCTTTAGCCCTACAGGTCAGTTACCCAAACTCCCCATCTCTCCCTTTTAATCACTTTCTTCACCCCATTGGTGTCTCGGTTGGGATTTGTGATCATGTCTCTGGGATAAAATTGGAACTCAGAAAAGGGCTCATCGTTTCTGGTTCTTGAAAAACTGGGTTGGTTTTTTGGGATTTGAGAAGTTTACCACCGGTTGTTTACTATTTGTAGTTCATTGTGTATAATGGTGGATTTCTTTGACGATTTGTTGGGGTTTATTTTATGGGTTTTGGAGTATCTGAGTGTGGTGAGCTGGAGCTGAAGAGTTTTTTTTATTTTTTATTTTTTGGGTGGACGGTGACGTGTTTACAATAATGACCATCTGGATATTTTCTTTTATTGGAAATATAGTTTTTCTTTGTTGAAGGAATTGTAATATTTGAGCTATTTTCGTTTCTTGGATTCAATAAAAAAATGGGTTCTTGCGTGTTGTTATGAAAGGAACTCTTTAAAGGCTTCTTTCTTTAGCCTCTGTTGTCTTGTAGTGTAAATTAAAATGCAATTCTGGTTCTTGAAGTGACATAGCTGGTAGGAATTGCAACATCTTGTCAACCTTTTCTGTATTATTTATGAATTCTTCATTTTTTATTTAAGAAAAAAAAGTCATTTGCCATCCAAAGTCTTTGAACACAGTAATACAGAATTAGTCAAATTTTTTTCTGGGCGCCCAACGCGAATGGAGCTAAAAGAGTCATTATTGACAATGTTTTCGCTTCCTGTAAATAATGAACTACATCATAATGGAACATCAAACCTCATTTGTTTTTACTTTGTAGAAAATTTAGCTCCCTATTTTGTATGTTGTTTTTGGGGTTTGATGCAGAATGGACACATACAGTTGGAAATTTAAGATATGTAATGTTGTTTGAAGTGAAAGAATATACTGTAAAAACATTGATTTATGAATTGGTATGAAAAGCAAATTGGTGCTGGCCTGGTGCCAATCTCAGCACCTATACTGCCCTTATTTCTTAATCTTGAGAGTGAAATTTTATAAGTTGTTGGCTTTTTATCTCTTGCAGATGCTTATGATCCACTAGATCCAAATGGAAATATTACAATCAAATGGGATATTATAAGCTGGACTGCAGATGGATATCTTGTGAGTACTAGTAGCCCTTGCACTACCCAAAAAAATTGGAAAAAAGAGTTTTGTTTCCCCTATACACATAGATGTAGTTTGGTAAGATGCAGTGAAATATAATCAAATCTTACGGTTTACCAAGCATTCAAAGAAAATGCTTGGTCTACTGCCCGGTGCCAACTCCATAAGTCTAACAAAAAAAACCTTTTACTCTTCCGACATTTCGATCTTTTCTTTACAAAGTACTTTTTTATGCAATATTTTCCTTTGCCATTGTGTGAAATAAGTAGTGTGTTGATATTCTGATCCATGAATCAACAGGCAATGGTAGTGATAAACAACTACCAGAAGTATCGTCATATCCAAGCACCTGGATGGAAATTGGGATGGGTATGGGCAAAGAAAGAAATAATATGGGACATGGTTGGTGGTCAAGCCACAGAACAAGGGGATTGCTCGAAATTCAAGATGAACATTCCTCATTGCTGTAAGAGGGACCCGACGGTCGTGGATTTGATGCCCGGTACTCCTTACAACAAGCAGGTTGCAAATTGCTGTCGAGGCGGGGTACTCAACTCGTGGGTCCAGGATCCAGAAACTTCTTTGAGTGCATTTCAAATAAGTGCTGGTCAAGCTGGGACAAGCAACAAAACAGTTTTAATGCCCAAAAACTTTACCCTTAAGACCCCCGGTCCCGGGTACACTTGTGGGCCCGCTAAAAGCGCGTTGCCGACCAAGTTTTTGTCTCCAGACAAAAGGAGATCCACTCAAGCTATGAGTAAGTGTGCCATACTTTTTTTAGTTCTATGAGTTGCATTTTTTTTACTTGTCAGTCTTTTTTTGCAGTGACATGGAAAGTCACCTGCACATATTCTCAATTTCTGGCCCAAAAGACGCCAACTTGCTGTGTCTCCATGTCGTCCTTCTACAACAATACAATAATCCACTGCCCAACGTGTACCTGTGGATGTCAAAACAACATAAACCAACCTGGGACTTGCATAAGGTAAGCCTCACTTCTAGTATTCTACAACCTTTTTAAAATTACCCAACAACTTTCACCCTCTCAATGCCCCATGATGGATGTGTTTTTTTGCTGGTATTTCATGGTTTTTAATGCTTACAGACCGGGCTCTTCATACGTGCCAACAGCACTTTCTACCTCAAGTTCAGGAAGGACTGATTTATCACCTTTGGTTCAGTGCACTGATCACATGTGTCCAATCCGTATCCACTGGCATATTAAGATCAACTATAAAGCTTACTGGAGGGTGAAGATGACCGTTACAAATTTCAATTACAGAATGAACTATTCGCAGTGGAATCTCGTAGTCCAGCACCCCAACTTTGACAATCTCACCCAGATTTTCAGCTTCAACTACCAGCCAATAACGCCATACGAATCCATAAGTAAACTAAATTCCCTAATATTCAATTTGGGATAAATTTCACCGATGGTAACCTAAACATTGCACATTTATTCAATTAACTACCTAAACTTCATTTTCTTTCAAAAAAAATCTGAACTTTATCAAATCTTTCAAGAAAAGAATCTTGTAGATTTCAAGTCATCTGCCTGTCATTTTGATTAGCTGGAAGATGAGTTGGTTTCCAAGTCATCTCTTAAAAGTGCTTACTTAGAAGCTAACTCATCTTCCACCTAAGCAGAATGACCTAAAACCTGCTAAAAAAAATTTGATAGATTTGGTAAAGTTCAGGTTTTTTTTATCGAAAATGAAGTTTAGCTACTTCATTGAAAAAATGTCTAAAGTTCAGGTACGACTGGCGAAATTTATCCATTTCACATTTTAAAGATCTGACAAGTTGATTAAATTGGTTTCAGATGACACTGCAATGCTGTGGGGAATCAAGTTTTACAACGACCTATTGATGCAAGCGGGGCCTTTGGGTAATGTGCAATCTGAGATGATCTTCCAAAAGGATAAATCCAAGTTCACGTTCGACAAAGGGTGGGCGTTCCCAAGGAGGGTTTACTTCAATGGAGATAACTGTGTAATGCCGCCACCAGATTCATATCCATACCTTCCAAATGCTAGTACCCGGACCGTTCTTTATCTTCTTCAAACTCTGGCAGCAATCTTTGCATCTCTGGTTCTACTACTCACATGTGGTTAATAATATTTGGCTGATGGAATTAACAAGTGCAATTCTTTTGTTATCTAAGCTTAAGTTAATGTTGGGGAAACTAATTGATTGATGTTCTACTGCTGCTATTTGAGTTAAGAGTAAATGGCCTTGTGGTGCTGTAGAACATCAAATTAGGACGGATCATATTGTCCTACTTATTGTATTGTAAATGATTGAGTTATTTGCGTCATTCACTCCCGAACTTTTCAAAAATTGCACGGATTCCACATGAACTTTAAAAATTGTACTAATGCACCCTAAACTTTTAAAAATGTTGCACAAATGGCTCCTTTGCACCTGATCTGGGAGTGCGTTAAGCACACGCTCATTTTGCAGAATAAGTTATCGGATCCGGGCTGATTTTGCGGAATGAAGAATGCGTGAAAGATGTGATGAGCGAAAATACTATCAAGCCCTTGTATGTTATTACATTGGATGAGGAGCAGAGTAGATGCCCCAGATTTATTTTTATTTCTTTTATATGATCTTATTTTCACTGGAATATATATATATATATATATATATATATATATATATATATATATATATATATATATATATATATATATATATATAAACAAGCTAATAAAACACAATATAACCACAATGTCATTCAAAATAGCCAAATTTCATCTCAAGGCTCGAATATGACTAATTTAAAAATATATAGTTATTGAGTGTCAATTCAAAAATTACTCTATTTTTTTACTGAACAGGAGATGTTGGTGGATCGATTGTCCCTGCCTGATGGAGGCTTATTTTTTTCGAATTCTTGTGAATATTTTTTCTAGAAAATGAGCCAAACAAAAATAAACACTTTTTTAAACTTTCATCCAAGCACCATAAATAGAAAATGATTTCAAGAAAATCATTCATTTTTAATAAGCCAATTTTCAGGTCCCCAAATAGACGCTAATGAGAGATGTGCGATAAAAATAATTCTAAAGTATACAAATGACATTTTTATAGTACGTCCTTCGTCCCACACCGGCTTTTAGAATGATTAGCTTTCTTCTTCATAACCGGCCGCCTCTTGAGTTCTCAAACTGTTAAGGTCGAAGGTTTTTTATCCGTAAGATGTTGAAGGGGACTCAATGATATTATTCATTCAAAATTATAAAGCTAATTTAGAAGAGGGGATCCTTGTGTCCTCATCAACATCTTACCAAATTGCATGTCTTCCTTTTTTTTTTCGATACAAAAATTTAACTAATGATAGTCTAATCCATTTCTGTCTAATTAATCGTTTGAGTTTAACTTTTTTATTTAAAAACAATGTTTGAAAAAAGGTTAATAATATTTTGATTAGAATAACAAAAATGTGAACCACATTCTTTTAATTAATTCGGGATGAAGGAAATATATAAATATGGAGTCTTCCATCCAAATATGAAGTCCTCCCTCTAAAAAAATCTATCAGACTAGAGTAAAAAAGTATGGAAATACCAAAATAGTAGTCCTAAATCTTTTAAAATCAAAATAGAAGTATAATGACAGTGTGATGTAAGAGTATGTGTTAGCAGTGTGATAGAAAAGTAATGACAATGTAATATAACAGTGTAATTAGTCAACTACCAGCGATAGATGATGGTATTTTGGTGGCCACAAGCGACAATGTGGCAGTTGCAGTGTGACAATATGTCAAGTGTGTCATCTAACAATGACAATGTGAACTTCTATTTTATTAATAAAAGACTTAGGACTTCTAATTTAGTGTTTTCGAAACTTTTTTACTCTTATCCAAGGAGTTTTCGCTAAAATCTAACACTATGTTTCGTTCAAGGAATTAGGAAGGATAAGAAAAGAAAATATTTTTCTCTCATTCTTTTCTTCTTTTCATCAAAATGGGAGGAATCTAATTTTACTTATTTTTAGTAATTTTGCATTCTCATTTTCTTTTCCTTCAATTTTTCTTTCCTTTTCTTCTTTAACCAAACATGAAAAATTATTTATCTTCATTTTTTCGTTTCCCTTTCAAATTCTCTGAATCAAACATACTATAAACGTAAATATTCACCCTGACCATTCCCAATCCCGTAGTACGGAGTATTAGTTATCTAGAATATTGAAAAGTATACTTTCTTCGTGCTCGTATTTGAAAAAAATTGTAAGCATGACCTTACGAAAATAAAAAAAGTTTGAAGAAATGGAGAAAATTGATTTTTGTGTAGAAAAGCCAGAAATTTGCTGTCGGATACCCTCGGTTTTGTGAAAAAAACTCACAGGTCCTATCTTTTTGAAAAATATACTCCGGGGTACCTTTAATTATCCGAAAAATAACTTCAGGAAGACTTTCCATCCTTTCCTCTGTCAAATTCATTTTCTCCGTTAACTTTTCATCATTTTCTTTCTAAAAATTGCTTTTAGGTACCCCAATTTTATAAAAGTAACTTTCAGGTCTCATCATTTTTAAAAATATACTCTGGGGTATCCTAAAATATCCAAAAAGTTACTATGGGGGGTTTTCCTTTTTTCCTTTTATTATTATTATTATTATTATTATTATCATCATTATCATTATTATTATTGTGATTATTATTACTATTACTATCACGATGATGATTATTATTATTATTATTATTATTATTATTCTAGTGCGTGTAGCGAAAATCCAATGCAACTCAATAGGCAACGCGGCAGCGAGTTACAGCTGCGGAAGATAATGATGAAGTGACTAATAATAATAATAATAATACTCTATAATAATAGTAACACTAGTAATAGTAATAATAATAACGATCACAATAATAATAATACTTCGTAATATAAATAATAATAGTAATAGTCACACAATAATAATAATAATAATCTAAGAATAATAATAATAATAATAATAATAATAAAGGAAAATTCTTCCAAAGCAAGTTTTTGGCTATTTTAGGGTACCCGGGGTATATTTTTAGAAATGATGGGACCTGGAAGTTATTTTTACAAAATTGAGGGTGCCTGACAACAATTTTTGGGAAGAAGAAGATGAAAAGTTAACGGAGAATATGAATTTGACGAAGGGATGGACGGAAAGTCTCTCCGGAGTTAGTTTTCAGATAATTAGAGGTACCCCGGAGTAATTTTAAAAAAGATGGGACCTATGAGTTCTTATCACAAACCGAGGGTACCTGACAGCAATTTTCTATAGAAAAGTATCAAAATATGAGAAAATTTTAATGCTTATCTCTAGAATAGGAGTGAAATATTTTATCACCAAAATAAGACTGTATTTTGACAATGTGGCGCAATATATTTGCTTTTCATAATAATTCTTGGTATTATATATTCAAACTACTCCGTAATATTTTGGGATAAAATCATAATATTCATATTTTTTGTCTTCTTGTTATGTTATAGTCCGGTTCAATCATTTTTCTTAAAATATGTGATAGATTATGAATTTACTCCATATGAGAGAGAGAATGAATGATATCAACATATGGGAAATGCTTGGTTCACAAACACAATGATCACAAATTTCACAAATTTACTATTTATGAATTTCCATGGAAAAAATTAAATGGTCTAAAATTATTTTAAAATATAATTTTAAATCATAAATAATAAGTTTGTGAAATTTGTGAGTATTCTGTTTGTGAACCTAGCATTGCTCTCAATATATATGTTTCCTATCAAGGAAAAGGAAGAAATGTAAATCTAAGTGTATTTGACATTCTAAAGAGAAGTGTATAGTTGTTCCAAAGAGGGAGGGAGTATCGGTAATTATTTATTTATTCAAAATTTAGTCTATGATAAATTGATAATAAAATACTTTCTCTATCTAAAAATTAATGACCTGAATTGAATTTCACAAATCTTGAGAAAGGTAAAATTGTATGGTGTATTTAATGCAGTAGAAATATTTGGTTCACAAACATAATGGTCACAAACTTTACAAACTTATTATTTGCGAACTTCAATACAAATTAAGTAGTCTAAAATAATTCTAAAATGAGAATTTAAACCACAAATAGTTAGGCCCCGTTTGGTACACGGAATTCAAAGTATGGAATTGGAATTGAGGACTTCAATTTCAATTTTCATGTTTGGTAGCACAAAAATTATGCGGATTTGGAATTGGTAGTGCAAAAAATGAATTGGAATTGGTGAATTCAATTCTATAGAATTGAATCCCATAAAATTTTAATTCCAATTCAATTCCAATTCCATCAATTTCATGTATCAAACGGATCCTTAGTTTGTGAAGTTTGTGATCATTTTGTTTCTGAACCTAGTATTGCTCAAAAAATCATATACTCCTAGGATCCACTTGATTTCTTACACTTATCATTTTTGCCTCACTTTGATTCTTTACACTTCTATTTTTAACTAAAATTAGTTGTTGAAATTCCACATTTACCCTTATACTTTAAATCTCATCTTTACTATATACTCCCTCTGTCCCTAAATAAGCTTCCTTTTTTGACTTTTTGAGAAATTAAGGGAGGAATATTTTGGTGTTGACTTTCCAAAAATACCCTTGATGTGATCTGTAAAAGTAAGATGTGATATGTAGATTATTAGTGAAAAAGTATGATGTGATAGGTAGGGTATAAAAAATTAAGTGATAAAATGGATTTTTTAAAGAAAAAAAGAAATTTTTTTGGGAATAAAGAAAAAGAAAAGAAAAGTTTATTTAGAGATTATCTCACCGGAGGTTCCAAGCAACACACATAATCTCAACCTCCCACCAGCATATCAATTTTTGGCAAGACACAGAGAGAAATCTACGGGAGGTAGGGTTCTAAACCCTAGCCCTCGACTTTTTAATCGGATGGGGTGCAGTGATGGCAAAACATCGGGCAGAGGCGGCGGAGGAGCAACGACCATGGATGCATTTTGGGGTGATAGACACTCAAAGGCTCCAAATCTAAAGGCATATATATTGTTCATTTATACAAGTACAAAATTTGGAGGTAATATATATCAGAGCTCTCAGTTTATGTTATGAATCATTTTTTTTGTGGTTTCCTAAAATTGATTGAGAAAAAGTTAAGGGATAGTACAGTAATTTTCATGGAGTTGGGCAAACAAGTCTCTGGATTTAGAGATTTTGAGATTGAAGTCAATAAAAATATTGTCTTCTTAAGAAACAATATGAGCTCTATGAGGTATACTTGCAATCCTATTACTGAGTATGCTAATGATTTCACCTATTCAGAAGAGATTTTCATGTTGATGGATACACAATATTGGATCTGTTAATGTTAATTCTAAGCATCAGGGTTTTTTAAGATGTCAAGATGACAGCTCTGAATGTCATCAAATATTGATGAAGAACAACCTGAACATGGACTTTTTTCAAATGGATTTTGCAATTTGGGATAAAGAATATATTCATTAACTCACACTTTTTTATATGTTTGAGACTAGTGTGTTATCCTATATATGAGATCCTCAATTGATGATTGTTTTAAAATTTTTGTTCATTATCTTTTCCATAGAAATAAAAGTATCGTATATCGTCTCTTCCAACACAAAGAAGACACAGAGAGTGAGAAAAGCAAATCTTAAGTAAAGCCTTTTTTGTATGATTAAGTGCTAGGTTTTTTATTAGTTTTTAACACAAATAGTACATCTTATTGAGATAAAACTTCTGATATGATTTTTTATCCCAAAAAATTGCTGCTGGGTACCCCTTATTTTGGGATAAAGACAGGCAGGTCCCATTGTTTTTTAAAATATACTCTGAGATACCTTAAGATATTCGAAAACTGATTCCGGGGTGACAATCCGTCATTCCCTCCGTTAATATTTCTTCTCCGTTATCCTCCTCCTCCTCCTCCCCCAAAAAATTGCTGCCAGGTACCCCTTATTTTGGGATAAAGACTGGCAGGTCCCATTTTTTAAAAAAACTTACTCATAGGGATTTAAAATATCCTTTGTTCAAAATATTACTTTATCGAATTAATATACAATACATGTTTTATTTAATAATAGGTCAAAAATTAAAAATAGTTGATTGAAAAAAGTCAAAACATGACATATGCTCCGAGACAGAGATAATGTTATGTACTCCCTCCGTCCTAATTCTTTCTTCCCAGTTTGACTTTTCCCCATTTTTAATTTTTGGCTTTGACTTCAAATTTTACCCTCCTTAAAAAAGATTTTTTGAATTTTTTTTGCAATCATTCAAAATATAGAGCTAGAAGATAATTGGTGTAAATACATGAGGGTATTAACTTTTTTTATTAGTTTTACTACTCTAAATCTTTAATTGAAAATTAATTTTAGTAATATATTTACGTATCATTTATAAAATTAAAATTATTTATTCACTTGGTTATAAATTATACGTCGTAATTCATAATAATATTAAATTTAACACTATTTTTTTGTTTCATATTATCTTTACAAGACATATTAAATTTAACACTGTTTTTATTGTTTCATCTTATTCTTTTCTCAAATCCTCTTGTTTTCTCAATTTACCAAGACACCATTACCAATGGCGACTATCAAATTGACTAATGCGGAGTACTATTTTTCTAAATAATAATGATTGTTACTCCGTATTTCTTAAAAATAGAGTAATAAAATTACTACTCTGCAATTAATTTCTAATAATAATTAAGGAAATAATAGGAAATACTCTCTCTGTCCTAAAACTATCTTCTCACTTCCTCTTTTTCTCTGTCCTAAAACTACCTTCCCATTAGAAAAAAAAGATGGCAAATGACATTAATACCCTCATGTATTTACACCAATTATCTTCTAGCTCTATATTGTGAATGATTGCAAAAAAAAGTTCAAAATTTTTTTTAAGGAGGGTAAAAATTGAAGTCAAAGCCAAAAATTAAAAATGGGGAAAAGTCAAATAGGGAAGAAAGAATTAGGACGGAGGGAGTACATAATATTATCTCTGTCTCGGAGCATATGTCACGTTTTGACTTTTTTCAATCAACTGTTTTTAATTTTTGACCTATTATTAAATAAAACATATATTGTATATTAATTCGATAAAGTAATATTTTGAACAAAGGATATTTTAAATCCCTATGAGTAAGTTTTTTAAAAAAATGGGACCTGCCAGTCTTTATCCCAAAATAAGGGGTACCTGGCAGTAATTTTTTGGGGGAGGAGGAGGAGGAGGATAACGGAGAAGAAATATTAACGGAGGGAATGACGGATTGTCACCCCGGAGTCAGTTTTCGAATATCTTAAGGTATCTCACGGTAGAAGATAATGAGGTGTGACATTTTACGTAGAATTAGCATAAGTTCTCATCAAGTCTTATAGGTAGACGGATTAGGATGTTACAAATGGTTAAGGGGTGGATCTCTATCATTAATAATAATGCTCATCCTTTAGGTACAATATGGATTATTTGGAATCAAATTAAAGTGCAGCTGAAGATTGTGGACATTATTGACCTAAGCAATTCACTGTTAGGGGAAATTTGTTAGGGGAAATAATAATTTCTTCTTGACATTTGTTTATGCTCACAATAACCAAAATAAAATGAAAGATTTTTGGAAAAGATTGAGAAAATATGTTGTGTCTACTGATTGGTGTGTCTTAGGTGATTTTAACACTATACTTCATTTGAATGACAGGACAGGTGGTAACCCTATAAGTAGGGAGGAATTACTGTCAAAGAACCATCTCAACCAAAAGCTCAAGTTTGTGGTTGTGGCCTAGGAAATGTTTCTTATATTCTAACACGCCCCCTCACGTGCAGGCGTAGTTTTTTTTCGAGCCTTGCACGTGAAACCTTATACCATGTCAAGGAGCTCATTCAACCAAAATCTCAAGCTTGTGGTTGTGGCACAGGAAAGGTTATTTATATTCTAACACGCTCCCGGCGCTGAGTTTCGAACTCATGACCACTTGGTCATCAAGGCTCTGATACCATGTCAAGGAACCATCTCAACCAAAAGTTCAAGCTTGTGGTTGTGGCCTAGAAAAGTTATTTATGTTCTAACAATTACAAGACTTCCAGGAAGGACTGCCTCACTGACTGTGGACTTAATGATCTCCCTTATAAGGGTCCAGGTTTACATGGACAAATAATCGAGATGGGAAAAGAAATATTTACTCAAAACTTGAGAGAGTAATTGGGAATCTGAATTGATTACTTAAATTTAACTTAAAAGTATACTTCAAAGAGGAAGGAATATCTGACCATTCCCGCATGATCCTTAAACCACTGGTACATGAGAGATTAAGTACTAGTTTCGGTTTTTGTGATATGTGGACCCTTGATCCACAATTTTCCAACATAGTGGCTGATATTTGGGGTAAAGAACATGGCTATCTAAGGCTCTAAGCATAGTCAAGAGTTAAAATGCATTTACATTACCAAATATGATCATGTACGTTACCAAAAAATATAGTAACGTGCACACGTACAATGTCACATTACAACCACATTATCACAATGATAAGTCTTATTTCGGGAATAAAAACATAGAACTCCTATTTTGATACTTTTTTTTATGTTTTAGTTCTATTTAGAGTGATTTCTATAATAAAAAGGATGTTGAATAAAAACCTATTGATGTAGGACCCCAAAAGTGGCTTTTCAAAATCTTATTATTTAAGTTTGAATGCTTAAATCATTTTCAACTATATATTTTTAAAAATATACTTTGAACATCATATTTGACCATCTCTACTAACAGAATTCATATCATTCCCTCTTCAATATTGCATTTCTATTGAGAACAATATAATATTATTGCATATCTTAAACAATTCTCCATTAAAAATGCATGTAGAGCGAACTCTAATGATAGTATTGTTTGTCCCATTGTCAATAACATAAGCAAAATAAATAAGAAAGGAAAAGCATCTCAATTTTTAAATGTTTTCAACATATAACAAAACCTGATCTAGCCAATTATTAATACTGCACATATCAAAAAGCTAGTATTTTTATTAAAAAATCCAACTCAAGAATAGGCTCATTCTCACCTAAAAAAATAGAGGACATGATAACTTTAAGATGTAAAATCAGACCTAAAAAAATAAAGATGAAGAAGATATTCAAATCTTCTCCTTCCAATATTCTACCCTTCGCATTTTAATTTCAACCCCCTCTTGATTCCCCAAACATAATGCAATTTAAGAGTAGTTATCATGCCTTTATATGACATAAAAGGGTCGGAATTGGATGCTTGTAAGGAGACTTGATCTTTGATCAGATTCCACACATGCTCATTCAAAAGCAATGCAACCACCAACCTACTTTATATTTCCATTTCTCGTGTTGGGGGGAACACACAATATGCACCAGCATTGACATCATAAAAAACATCCATAATAGAAGCTCAGAAAAGACATACAATCCAATTGATTTCCCATGAAGATCCAGTAAAACCTTTCAAATGTCCTATGCATAATCGAAAAGCATTATGATCAATGAAATTACACAATCAACAAAAGACCTATGAATAAGAGTAAAGCAATAGGATCAATGAATCAAATGTTCACGATATGTGATACCTTGGGTGCTCCGGTGCTGCTGGATGGGGACTACATCAATTCTTCCACTTCAATCTATGAAGATGAACCATCAATAACAAGTAGTGTTTTTATAGAAAAGAGTGGTAAAACTAACAATTAATTTTTAATAATAATAGTAATAATAAAAAATTAAAAAAAATAATAATAATAGAATAAGAAAATAATGATTAATATGAAGTAATTATAATAATTAATAACAAATAATAATAATTATAATAGAAGAAGAAGAAAAAACAAAACAAAAAGTAAAAGAAGAAAAAAACGGGGGTGGGGGAGGAATGAAGGTCACACTGGAAGGCGAAGGAGAAAGAAGAAGAAAAGAAGAGAAGAAGAAGAAGATAAGGGAGAAGGGATATTAACCGAGAGAGTGACGGATTGTCATGGCGTAGTCAGTTTTTAAATATCTTAAGGTACCTCAGAGTATATTTTGAAAAACAATGGAGCCTACGAGTTATTATTAAAAAATTGGGAGTACCCGCTAGCAATTTTTGCTGTAAATATCTAACAGATTCTAAGGAGTGTATATATTAGCAAAAGATCTCCGCCTCCAAAGTCCACACACTTCTTACATCTTAGGTTGAACCAGACCCGCCCAGCGATCCGACCCGTACAAGGATGGCGAATCCATCTTCTTCCTCCGTGCCCGCCACCCCGCTGCTGAAAGATGAGCTCGACATTGTGATCCCCACGATCCGAAACCTTGATTTCTTGGAGCAGTGGAGGCCCTTCTTCCAGCCGTACCATCTGATCATCGTTCAAGACGGGGACCCGTCCAAGACCATTCGGGTACCCGACGGGTTCGACTACGAGCTCTACAATCGGAATGATATCAACCGCATTCTGGGTCCCAAAGCCTCCTGCATTTCCTTCAAGGACTCCGCTTGCCGCTGCTTTGGGTACATGGTGTCAAAGAAGAAGTACATCTACACCATTGACGATGACTGCTTTGTGAGTGTCTTGCCGATTTCCTTCTATTTCTTTCTCTGATTTTAGCATTTAGTTTCTGGGCATTGGTAAACATCGAATTTTATTGCGATTTCAAGTTGAAAGGCCAGATTTTGTTAGGGGGTTTTAGGATTTAAATTTACTCCGTACTCTTATCTGCTCTGTTCAAATTCAGATTTTTAAAATCTCCTTAGGTGGTTGGACATTGATATCAATCCGTCTGCGGAATGGATCTTCAGTCAATTGCTTTCCTTAACTTTAGCATTGATGAATATCTAATTGTGTGTCCTTGGTCTCTTGATCTGGTGAATTCATGTTGAAATGCAGAAGTTTTTACCTTGTAGTATGCTGTGATCTTTTAATTTTTTTAATATGGTCAAATGGTGGGCATTCCATTTGATATGAGATATGTTGAAGGTGTCAAAAATGGCATTTCATTATGGCCTTCACATTTCTTCTCGAGCTCAGTCTTTTTTGAAGATTGGTAGCATTTCAAGCACACACACACACTTTAACAAGGCACACACACATTTGATTTGGCATCCTTAATCCTTTTTTTTGTTATTGTTGAATTGTGTGCTTTCATATTTCATATAGTAAGAAAATTTAACTTACCAATTACTACTTCCATTCCTGAAAAGGGGTCTGATTCCTGATACTTACAACAATATTTGAAACATGACTCTTTTTTAATGGAGGGATTATCACATATCAAGATTAAAGGGTTTTGTTGTTTAAAGTTTCTCTTAGAAGTCTGATAGTTTGAGCTTGAGCTTTCATCTTGTGTTTATTTCATGTCTTATTGAATACATAGGTTGCCAAAGATCCATCTGGGAAGGACATTAATGCACTAGAGCAGCACATCAAGAACCTTCTGTTCCCTGCAACACCTTTTTTCTTCAACACTTTGTATGATCCGTACAGAGATGGTGCAGATTTTGTCCGTGGGTACCCATTCAGTCTCCGTGAAGGTGTAACCACAGCTGTTTCGCATGGACTCTGGCTCAATATCCCTGACTATGATGCTCCTACCCAGCTTGTCAAACCCCGAGAAAGAAACACTAGGTGTGAAAGTGATTGATGTTTGGATTTTCTTGATATATTACCATGTAACGTGATCACACTAATCGCTTCTCTTGTGGCCGTTTTAAGGTATGTTGATGCAGTTTTGACAATACCAAAAGGCACACTCTTTCCCATGTGTGGTATGAATTTAGGGTTCAACCGGGAACTGATTGGCCCTGCTATGTACTTCGGACTCATGGGTGATGGCCAACCCATTGGACGTTATGATGATATGTGGGCTGGATGGTGTATCAAGGTACTTTAACTCTATTTCTACACCTTGTGTTTTTAAGAAAATATGTCATTTGGAAGTGCTTTTTTCATTCTTTTTTGTTTGGCACTTTTGCACCGAGAATTACTTTTATGAAGAAAAATATTCCCCTTGATTGTCTGTTATTTTATGGAATACAACTCTGACTGAAAAGCGGAATTCATTTTCGTCATAGTTTTTGTTTTTCTTCTGTTGCTTGCTCTGTTTAATATAAAAAAAACTTATTTTCCACAAAAGTATGTTTTCTTGTATAAGTTCCTCAACAGCTTATTTTGCTAAAATCCAATTGTCCTAGGGTCCTATCCTTCTACTAAACTCTACTTCATTTAACCCACTTTATTATTATAATAATAAAAAATCAAGTAATGATAATAATAACAGTAATAATAGAGGTTGAAATGGTTAATTGTTTCTTTCATTCCATGTAGGTGATCTGCGACCACATGGGATGGGGAGTGAAGACCGGTCTGCCCTACATCTGGCACAGCAAAGCCAGCAACCCCTTTGTTAACCTGAAGAAGGAATACAAAGGCATCTACTGGCAAGAGGAACTGATCCCATTTTTCCAGTCCGTTGTCCTCCCAAAGGACTGCACCACAGTCCAGAAATGCTACCTCGAACTCTCTAAACAAGTGAAGGCTAAGCTTGGCAATGTTGATGACTACTTCATCAAGCTCTCCGATGCCATGGTTACATGGATCGAAGCTTGGGACGAGCTCAACCCAAACACCCCCTCCTCAGAGCCTAAGTTGCCCAACGGAGGAGCTTCCAAGTAGGAAGGTGCCTTAATCTCATCTATGTCTGGCTCGTAACGTTAAGTTTATCGCGTCATTACACGATATATAGGGAGTTTCTTTGTTTGAGTAATGCTAAAATAACACCACGGATAACAACCGGTCAACCGTCTGTCAATTTGCACACATGATATAATCGTCTGGGAATCGTGTTCATAGACGATTGCATCGTCTGTGTTAACAAATTCATAGACGATTGTCATTCTTGGTGTCATACTTGGTGTCATTACACGATATATAGGGAGTTTCTTTGTTTATGTCATGCTAAATTAACACTTCGTTTGGCACCACGGATAACATCTGTTAACCATGTCTAAATTTGTATACATGATATAGTCGTCAGTGAATTGTGTTCACAAACGATTGCATTGTCTAGGTGTGAAAAACCCATAGGCGATTGTCGTTTGTGGTGTCAAACATGGTGTCATTATAGCATGACTCTCTTTGTTTTTTCGTCTTCTTAGAAAACTACACTACATGTTTATGCAGTTGTTTTAATTAATAATATAAGAATGAATGATTATGGTTCTTGGTGGCGGGTCGTTGTATCTTTTCCTCTTTCTGTTTGTGTTTCACTTGTGCTGGTAATTCTTTAGTAGCTTGAGTTTTGGGATTATGCTAAATGTGGAAGCCAACTTGGTGAAAGACAGAAAAGTGGAGAGACTTTGATGATTAAAGACAAAGGGCATTGCTTAAGGGCTTGGTATAGTGGATATATATGACCAACTGAGAATGTAACTTATGTTCACGTCTTATTACCATTTAAATCCTTGCTTGCAAATATAATGTTATGTTCCAGGATATTTATTCAGTTTGATTTCTTTCAGTCAAATTAGACGATTTGTGAAAGTTACATTGAGTATTAATACAATAGGTTTTAATTTTTTATTACGGAAAAATAGATTTATTAATGGTATGTTTGGAAACATGGATTTGGATTTCAAATCCGGATTTGGCTTAAATTACATGTTTGGGAAACTTAAACATTTTGGATTTGAATCAAATTCTTTACCTTTAAAATAAAGCTTAATTTGAAATCCATGCACCTTTCCTTGTCATTTGAAATATAGGATTTTAAATTTTGAAATTGAAATGCATGAATTGAAATGAAATGCTAGTTGCCAAACACCATCTAAGAATATTTTGAAAATAATACGTTAATTTAGGATGACACCGAGGTTGATACTACTTTTATCTCATACTCATAGACATCCATGCACATGTTATTATTATCTGAATTGTTGTCTGAAATATTGGAAGCGTCAACTTCGATTTTATATTTAGGATTACTGTAGCTTAACTCAGACTATTTTTTTTATCAATATGTAATTCAATTTTATTTAATTGTGATTACAGTACATTCAATTTGATTTAAAAATATCAATTTGATCTTAAACTCTTCTATCTTGTTGGACAATCAAGATTTAATAAAGTTAATTTTTTTTTTTTGAGGAAAAGTAAATTTTTTACCGTGAATGTGCAAAAATCTCATGTGTACCGATTACCGAACCAACACCTCCCTACCTACCTCCGGATAGAACTTTATCCATTGAGGATTTGAACCTAAGAAAGTATGGCTTACCGGACTTAGATTTTAGGGCACTGGATATACGTTGGGCTTCCAACCTTCTGTCTGCCACATTAGCGTACTTTAAATACTTCACAATTTTACTATTAATGAGTTTGAAGGCTTGAGACTTCAAGTTGTGGTTTTAAATCTTTTTTAAAATTTTTTTAATACACATTTTGTAAAGGTAAATTAAAAATAATTTATTAATTAATTAAATTTAAGCGAGAATAATTCATTAAATAAAAAAATTGCATTAATAATTTTTTAATAATAACAACATAAATAAAAGAATTAAAAAATATATTATATTACAAAAAATTATGATTATTTGAGTGACTAAAAATATGTTAAATCAAATTCACCTTTAGTGCATTGTGGATCTTTTGGCTTCAAATTATTTTGGCGGTTTCTTCATTTCTTTTCTTCGTCGATTTCTTCATACGTAGGCACATGCTCATCCCGGTTGTAATGACAAATTGCAAACCTGTTATCCTCTATTATCATATTATGAAAAATAATACATGTGTATATAATATTTCTCATTTTCGTTTGAGAATAACACCTGGAAGGACGATCTATAATGTGCCACTTATCCTTGAACACCTCGAAGGCTCGTTCGATATCCTTTCTCGCCGCCTCATGAGCTTTGACGAAAGAAATACTATGTAAAACACTGATAAAGTTAAAAAAATTATACTCCGTATAAAATAAAATTAGTTGTTAAAAATATTACTCCCTCTGTCCACCATACATCTTCCCAGACACTATTCACAGTGTCAAACTTTACTCACTTTGTTTGCTCAATTTTACTAGTCAATTTTAAAATAATATTTTAAAATTTTACTCCAATAATCAATTAAATTGAATTGAAAATAAAGTCGGTAAAGCCTCGTAACGCGTAATGGGAAGATCATACATGGACGGAGGGAGTATATAAAATCTAAAGGATATCGAACGAGCCTTCGAGGTGTTTAAGGATATCGAATGAGCTTTTTTAACTTTTGGACGAAAGAAATACTATGTAAAACACTGATGATTTTATTTAACAAAAAATTATGAGTAAAACATATGCGTGTAACCATAGGACTATTTATCATTAACATGTCATGAGTTGTGTTGTTAGCCTGCTAGAAAAACTCCAACATCTTAGTATTATCATAACACTTTATTTTTGACCATCAGGCCCGTTCCATGACTACTCTTCATTCCAATTTGATACGATAGACCAAACTTGTCTCCCAGTCCGTTTCCATTTTTTCCTATAATAATGAAGCCGGCGAACACAGCTCAAACCCGTCTCGAGAACCGAATCAGGGACTTGAAGCTCGACCGGCTCACGGCCAACCACCGCCGCCTCACCCTCATTCTCGACCTCCACCGCCTCGTCTCCGCCCGAAGACGCGGCCCCGTCGTCTCCGTCCACTCCCTCTCCAAGTGGGCGCCACACGCCAGCATCAAAACCCTAACCGCCGGAGCTCTCCTCCGGAAATACCCCCATGTTTTCGAGGTATTTACCCGCCCTGCTTCTCGTAAGCTATGCTACAAGTTTACTCCCAAATTCACTGCCCTAATCGGAGAAGAAAAAGCTATAATCTCTCAATTCAAACACGAATCCGTCGCCCGGATCCGGAAGCTCTTGCTCATGTCTGTTAATGGGACTCTTCATTTGCATTCACTTTGGCTAATCAGAAATGAATTAGGGCTGCCCGAAAATTTTCGTGAATCAATCATCAAGAAGTATGATACCGATTTCAAAATGGTGGGTCTAGAGGTTGTGGAATTGGCTGCTAGGGATTGCGAAACTCCCCCGTTGGCGGCTGAAGTTGAAAAGTGGCGGGAAAAGGAGTATACGGACCGCTGGCTAAGCGAATTCGAGGTGAAATATGCATTTCCTGTAGATTTCCCAACAGGTTTCAAGAAACCAGCAGGGTTCAAGGAGAAGCTGAGGAACTGGCAGAGGCTTTCGTACGTTAAGCCTTACGAGAGAAAAGATGTGGTAAGGGTGAGGAGTTGTGGAGGGGTGGAGAGGTACGAGAAGCGCGCCGTGGGAGTCATTCATGAACTCTTGACCTTAACCATGGAGAAGATGGTCCCCGTTGAGCGGTTGGCTCATTTTCGCAAGGACCTAGGGTTCGAAGTCAACATCCGCGAGTTGCTCTTGAAGCACCCGGGGATTTTTTACATATCTACAAAGGGGAATACTCAGTTGGTTTACCTGAGGGAAGCGTATAGCAAAGGGTGTTTGGTGGAACCAAACAGAGTTTATGAGGTAAGAAGAAAGATGTTGGAGTTGATCTTGATGGGGAGCCGTAATACTAGAGGACTGGTGAAGAACCTTGAAAAGGAAGTGAAGGAGGAGGAGGATGACGCGAGTGGTAATAGTGTTAAGCTTAAAGGGGGCAAAAAAAGAAGCGCCGAAGGTGACTTCGTGATTCAAATTCTTGAGAGTGGTGATTGATTCACTCATCAATGCTGATAGCTATTGAAGAACAAAGTGCAAAAATGATTGCAGAAAAATGTCTCTTTTACTTCCAATGTGTTTGTTGTCTGCACTATGGATGGGGAGGTTTTGCCAAGTTGTTCTTTGGATTGACACCAAGTTCTTCTTCTTTGGAGGTATAGCCTGCCTATCCAAATTCTTCTTTATTTCGATGAAGTGCTAGAAAACAATGTCGTTTAGCAACGCCAAGAGTATGTTCTCGTAGGAGATCGGTTCTTATGATAGGAGGGTTCTCAACTTCTCATTGTGTTGTGTATTACATAGTATACTCCATAACATTTTTGTAAATTGTTATGATGGTATTGATATATGCTTTAGCGACTCGAACAAAATTTTAGACAAATACTCATTTGGTTTGATTATATTACATCTGGATGCAGCCAAGTGTGTATGGAGCCTTTGCTTGTAAGTGTTTTTTATAGTCCATTTTGTTTTTGTAATTTCGACGAGAATGCAGATTAAAGGAATGTTTGGAAAGTCAACAATATTTTTCACTCCCTTCGTCCAAATTTATAGTGTCTGTTTCGATTTACGATATTTGATTAAAATTATTTTAAAATTATTTTATATGACAGTGTTAAAAAATAAAAATCACATATTAAAATACTACTCCGATCTACAAAACTAGTAGTGACAATAATACTTTATTTTATCAAATTGCTAATGAGAATGGATAAAAAAAATGAATGAAATTTGACTATGTGAATAGTGAACATGTACTATAAATTGGGACAAAGGAAATATTTTTTTAATTCATGCCGAATCAATTGTGAAATTTTTTTAAGGGCGGGAGCAAGAGGGAGTACTTTAAAAGTTTCAAGGAACATTATGCCACATATCATAGTTTTGTGCTTAAGATACCTCCCCTCCGACCAAACGCAACACGAATTAGAATCGTAGAAAAAGAGGTGACAAGAATATTTTATTTTATCTGATAATCAACGAGAACGCAAATAAACAAAATTTAACATGATTTTGGAATAAAACAGTCTATTTTGGGATAGAATAATAATTCAAGAAAACAACACAAACCAGAGAAGAGAAAACTAGCATTTAGTCTAGCAGTGTACATTGAAAATTGTTTACCATATCACTCTCAAATTGAATCCAAAGCATGAACACAAAAAAGAAAACAAAACCAGTCTTCCAAGCATAAGACAATGCATTTGAAAATTACTTTTATTTTTTTCATCTCCTTCCAGCAATCTTCAACAAGGGAGAAACAATGCCCTGTATCTCCTGCAACATCACCTGTATCCTAACCTCTTCATCAACATCTCTCTTCAGGTTCCTAATGTGGGCTTTCAATGCATCAGATGCCCCAATCTCTTCACCCTTCATCTCAATAACCTTACCGGCCAACGGCATCAGAAGCCCGGCGTATCTTGGCATCGTCAAGTACCTCTGAAGAAACCTCAGCAGCAGACCCATCTCCTCCCCCTCCAGATTCGACACGCACCTCAGCAGCTTCTTCCTGACCACCAGCTCCTCCATGACCGCCACCACGTACTCCGGGTTCTTCACTTTCAGAGCCGCCAACAATGCCTCCTTGTGTATGAATCTACCCAGCAGCTTGTCATGTTCTGCTAGCTTCACCTTCTTCTTCCTCTTGATCGTGTAGTCCCCTTCCGAAGGTTTCTCATTTTGCCCCCTCGTGAAGTACCTGACGAAGGACGGTCTCAATGACCGATTTTGGGGACCACCCAGGAGAGCCTCTTCCCCGGTGGGCTGGGATTTGGGCTTTCTCTTCCCGAAATAGAGAATGCCGTTCGAAGTTCCGATCACCCTCGTGGTGCAATCCGGCGAGAATGCGACAGATAAGAGTGGGTTTGGGAATCTCATTGAGTATGTGATCTTGAACTTGGAGTAATCAAAAACTTTCAAGTACCCGTCTAGGGAAACACTCAAAATCCGATATTGGTTCGACTCTTCCCCTGTTTCTCTCCCCACTCTACCGACGCAGAGAGATGTCACCGTTTTGTTGTGACTCTCCATTGTGTGCAGCAATTTCCCGCCGCCGATGATGTCCCAGATTTTAACGGAATTTCCACCGGAAGTTGCGATTAACCCGCCGGAGGGCAGGTAAATTGCATCCTCCACTGGATTTCCATGGTTGATTTTCATCACCGAACCCGAGTTCTTGACCCTAACATCCCAAACCTGGACAGTGTGATCATATGAGCCAGAGATAAACATGTCGTCGCTTGCCGGAGAGGAGTCGCCGCATCTGACATAGTCCTTGTGACCCAAGAGATCACCAAGCAGAGCCTCAGTAGTGACATCCCAATATTTCACAATAGCATCATCGCCGCCTGAAAAAATGTGGAGCTTGTCCGCCCGGGGATAGCGGACGACGTGAACAGGGCGGGAGTGGCTGAGGAGGCGCCGCAATGGGACTCGGGATTTGAGGTCGAATACGTGGACGGAGCCAGAAATGTCGCCAGCGGCGAGCAGGCGGCCATCGGAGCGAAAAGTGGCTGATGTGGCAGTGTCTTTGAAGGCAGACGATATGGTCTTGCGTTCGAAGGTCTGGGCGGAGTAGATAGACACAGAAGCAGAATGAGTGGCGGCGAAATCGTAGGGCGGTGTAGGGGAGAATGAGACGGAGGTGATGGTGGGGCCTGGGGTTTGGGCCGGTAGCTCCTTTGGGGTTTTGAATGACTTCCAGTACTTAGATTCTGGGGTGGATGTAGACTTCCGGTGGGTTGGTTTGAGTTTAGGCTTCACAGGGAAGGAGGTTTTGTCTGCTGCCACCATGGTAACGGAGGAATGACGGCGGCAGAAGGTGGAGAGCGGGCAGGGGCGACGGAATTATATATATGGGTCCTGTGCAATAGAAGAATTTAGGGCACAATATAAATTTATGAATCAATTTATGAATGAAAAACTAATTGCATATTGAATGAAATCAAGATGGAAAACAAATCACACATTAAACACTAAAATTCATAGAATCAAATTCATCATAATTACATACCTTTAGGATTGAAGGATTTTGGAGATTTGGAAAAGAAGGTGAAGAAGAAAAACAGCCTCTAGAAAGGATCCAAGTGACCGGCGGAAATGGGGCGTGCGGCGGCGGAGGTCTGGCGGCGACAGGATATCCGACTATGGGAGTGGGAGTTGGGATGGTCGGAGGCTAGGGTTTTGCTCTTTCATCCATTCTTCGATCTACGTGGATGACCAGGGGAGACGACTATGTGAAACCATGTCGTTTTGACCGAAAAAGAAAAGAACAGTCCACTTTGTTGCATTAAACTCTTTGATTTGGTAAATATTCACTCTTACCTCTTTGATTGTAATATTTACATTGTTGCCCTTGTATTCTTAGAGCACTGGATCGTGAAGCCTCGGGGCTTCAAACCGGGGTTTCAAAATTTCTCTCCCTGTCACGTCAGCTTTAACGTATCTTATAGATTCAGTGGAAATGGGTTTGAAGCCCCGGAGCTTCAAACAAGGGTTTCAAACCTTCATTTTTTACATTTTTAAATATACATTTTCTAAATTTAAATTAATAAATTTTAATAATTTTTTATTTAAAATAATCAAAAGGAGATTAGTGCATTAAAAAAATTACATTCATTAAAAAAATATTACATTCATAAAAAAAATACATTCATAAAAAAAATATTACATCCCTAAAAAAACAACACTACAAAGAAATTACTAATTATTTGAGCGACCGAAGATATGTTCGATCAAATCTGCCGTTAGTGCATTGAGAATCTCTCGACTTCGAATTTCTTGGCGGTTTCTTCGTTTCTTTTCTTCGTCGATTTCTTCGTACATAAGCACCTCCTCGTCCGGGTTGTATTGACAAATCGCAAACTTATTGTCCTCTACGATCATATTATGAACAATAATACATGCGTATATGATATTCCTCATTTTTGTTTGAGAAAAACATTTTGACGGACGTTTTAGAATGTGTCACTTAGCCTTCAAGACCCCGAAGGCTCGTTCAATATCTTTTCTCGCTGCCTCCTAAGCTTTTTTGTAGGTCTAGCGTTTAATACTCATTGGTTCGAAGAGGGACTTGACAATCGTGGAATAATCTGGATATATTCCATCGACCAAATAATATCCACGGTTGTAAAGCGTCCCTCTAAGCTCAAAGGAAAAGTTGGGTGCGGTCTCATTAATCCAATCGTCAAAAACAGGCGATTGATCGAGAACGTTGATGTCGTTGTTCGAGCCCGCGACACCGAAAAAACGTGCCAAAACCACAAGTCATTTGAAGCAACAGCTTCGAGCATGATAGTAGGCTTGGGATGATATCCCTGAGAGAATTGACCATGCCACGCAGTGGGACAATTTTTCCATTCCCAATGCGTGTAATGTAACACCCTAATCCGTCCAGGTCTGCAGCCCCTTCCGGGCTAAAGAATTAACTTGGTAATCGTAAAAATTTAAAACTTTTCAAACACACTTTATTAATCCGAATAATTTTTCATAACATATACAGTACGGAGTATTCAACAATATTGCGGAAGCGAATTTAATTTTGACATATCATAAATCATTTCAAACTTGTCACATCCATCCCGACAATCTCGCTCCATCTGCTGCCAGGATCACAGTGTTCTTTCTGTTGTACCTGCGTGTAGCAAATAAAACACACTACACGCTGAGCGGTAAAGCTGAGTAAGCATATCTAATGCGTCGAACATCCATATAAACTGAATCTAAATTCATAATCAAATCATTTGATATCATGCACACAATGTTCATTTAAGACATTCACAGTTTTGGTATTGTTCAGTTCATATCAACACATTTTATTCAATTCAGATACTATTTCAATAGTGCTCTTAAATTATTCTTAATCTAAGGCCAGATCATAACAACGCTCTTAGCTATTCTTAGTCTAAGGCCAGATCATAATAATGATCTTAGCTATTCTTAGTCTAAGGCCAAATCATAATTTCCATAATCACATTCTTAAAAGGCAATTATTAATCAGACACTTAAACTGTCATTAGTTTAAGGCAATTGATTTCGGACACTTAACTGTAGTCAGTTAAGGCAATCAGACACTTAAACTATCATTAGTTTAAGGCAAATGATTTCGGACACTTAATTGTAGTCAGTTAAGGCAACAACAATATAGCGATTGGTCAACAATGGATCGGGCATTCCCAACGAGTAATCCTCCAGTTTGGTCTACGAATCCCGTTTATAAATTTATATCTAATTCATCAACTATTCATCTTTTCATAAGTTCATTCTAAGATCTATTCTATAGGTCTTCTAGATAGTCTTAACATTAATTAGCTAATAGGTATATCTTAAAGTTCTTCTAGATATCCTTAACAACATTATTCATCAATTCATACTCTTAGTTCAACAATCATTTCATCTAGAATATTCATCATCATTAATCCATGATATTCATAAAAATCAACAATCAATCAATCATCATAATAACTAATAACAATCAGCGGCCTAGCATCGAGTATTAACACCCTAGCTTACCGTCATGCATCACATAAGATCCCTTTTAGTTGTTAAAATACCATCTTTATTCCAAGAAATCATCCTTTTATTAATCATAATAGTTTGGTATCAAAATATAGGATTCCATAACTCAAAAATCATATTTTCTAAATAACAATTGATTAATATATGATAGGAAATTCAATTATTAGCTATTAGCTTCATTTTCTTCAATAGTGTAGGGTGACAGTCTATTGTCACTTCTGATAATCTACTGTCTGATGTTCAGAATGGGCTGATAATCGATTTTCAAACTTCAGAGAGGGCTGACAGTCGATTATCACATTCTGATAATCGACTGTTGCTCAGCTTTGTTACAAAAATCTGCAGAACGATGAATAATCGATTTTCAAGTTGATAATCAATTATTCATCGTCTTCTACCGCGAGCCAACTTGCGGAATTGTCACTTTTACTCACCAAACTTCAATTAAAGTATATAAAAATGTTCTCCAAGGTTCATGGATCATTTTAGCATCATTAATTCATAATTTTAACATCAATTTCATGGTTTATGATTCTTACTTCTTCAAGCATTTCAAACACAAAACTCAACCAAATGACCATTTATGAACGTAGAAACGACCTATATGAACATTCTAGTCATTAGATATATCTACGGGCTTACTTTGAAGCTTAACAAAGATTCCGGCGAAAGAACGACGAAACTTCCGGCGACAAAAGCTCCTAACTCCGGCGACCTCTCACTAAAATGGCAGCACCACAATACTCCTCACACTCTAAGGAATAATTAGAAGGAAAAGTGAAGAAGAATGGTGAAGAATTGATTGGGTTGGGTTCTTATTATATAGAATGGTGAAGAAGAAGAGGACACTTCTCCAAGTAGATGCTACGTAGGAAATTTTCTAGTGCGCTGGGAGGCGCCGTCTCCACAGTGTCCCTGATTGGGACCAATTTTGGTTCCAGTAGGGTTACACTTTTTGGTCCAACTTTCTCCGAATTGAAATCCGTTTGCACCGTTGTGACCAGACAGTCAAGCTCTATTCAACGACATAGGTTTTGTATTTATTCGTTATACTTTTTCCGATATCATATTTTTGGGTATTTGAGTTTGACAGAGTAAAAATTGATTCAGTTGACCTTTATTCAAAAAGGTTCTCATATTTAATTCATATTAATTATTCTCATCATTTATTTCAATAAATCATTTTAATGTTCACATCATAATTAATTTCTTCATTTATTCTTGATTTGGGTCTGTACTTAGGTTCTCAATCAAGACCACACAAATAGTCAATAAATTGGATTTATCTCTATGAGATTTATCCTGATTATGATATGGGACATCAAAATATATTTTTATCGGCCCAAAGCCCATAACAATTTATTTTAATAAAAACAAATTTGATTTATTTTAATAATTATTTATTTATAATTCTAAGGTATGTTTTGGGGCGTTACATGTAATCAATACTCCCAAGCATCCCGACAAAGTCGTGTTTAGCGGCATGCCTTTCCTGTAACTGCTGAATGTCGCTCGTTGTAGGCTTGCATAAATATCTTTTATGATAGATTTGAATAATAGCTTTAGAAAATTTATAAAAACAGGACCTGATGCTCCGAGCCGACATCTTCAAGTATTCGTTGAACATATCAAATGTCGTCCTGTTACTCCATCTGACGAAGCGCGGCAGTGCACTTCTAGACACTACTAAACCCGCGTCGGCCTCTCGTATCAAAGCGTTGGGTGAACCAAGGCACCTCATGTTCAACATCGGCGAGTATGCGTAAAAAGATAGGACGACTCATCCAAAAACGATTACTAAAATCCTCCGGTGTATAAACACACGGAGTATTAAAGTAGTCGTTGAGAAGTGAAGCGTGGGCGGCCGCTCGATCCCGGTTTAAACGTTGTCGTCGAGTCCGGGTTCGGCGTTGGGAGGATCCGGCTTCTTCTTTTTTGCCTTGTTCCCACCATTGAACACAACTCGTGGCGAAACAACGAAAAATGAGAGCTCTTTTTTCATCATCGGATGAAGATGATCGCATTTTTAAAATATATTTTATAAATATTTATAATAAATAATCAAATATTTGAAAGATTGATAGAATTATAGAGAGAAGATAGTGAGAGATAGGTTTGTTTTGAGGGGAATTTATAGGTTTATAGATTTTTTTGGGTTAACGGCTAAAATAACCGTTTTGGCCATTGGGGGAGGGGAAGAACGCGTCAAACGTTTGACGTTGATGCCATAATGCTGGTTTGAAGCCCTTGGAGCGGTGTTTAACGCCCCCGGGCATTAAAAGAGGGGATGACGCCGCTGGGCGTCACACTCATTTCCAGTGATCTTATATCTCTACGTCAATGATCCTCTAGACCAAAATACCATTAAAATATTAAATAAATAACTCCACTGCCCCTATGGTTTTGGAAATGGCCACCGATGTTCATCTCTTTTTCCTTTGTTATTTTTTTCTTTTTTCATAAAAAGAAGAAACTGCTTGTGTTTGAAATAGTGAAAAGTAATTTTTTACAACTATTTTTTATAACCGTTACAAAAAATAAAAAATTGTTTATGTTTGAAATAAAAAATTTAGGATATACTTCATTTGTTTTAAAATTAAATATTTTCAATTTTTACTAAAAAATTTCTTTTTTATTCTATTCAGACCCAAAAATATTTTTATAATATTTAGTTAATTTTATATTCATAACACTAGTGATCAAAGTGGAACATATTTCCTTTAGGATTTAATTTTCCTTATTCTATTCAATTATTTTTTTCACATACATTTATTTTTCTTCATTTTATTTTCTATTTTTTTTTCATTTATTTTAATATTTATTAAAATAAAAAATATTATAAAATTATTTTTTAAAAAAATCAAGAATATAAAAATTAAAAAAACTAGAAAATAAACAAAAAAATGTGAAATGAGCTTCCTGCAAAAAAAGAAAAGTGTTTCATTGATTTTTGCATCATGAAAATGAACCAATAAAGAACCCTTTTAGATAAAATAAAAATATTTAATTTGAGACAATGAAGTGTACATTAATTTATATTTAATTTATTTTTTACTGCAAAAAAGGAAAATTTAGAACAAAAAAAGTTATTCTTCCTCCTCTTGTGTAGATATTTTAGCAAGAAAAGAATAACTTTATTTTACCTATTAATAATAAGGTCGGAATAAAAGTAGTTACTCTCTACACATCCCACCCATTTCAAGAGAAAAATGATAGAGGAAAATAATGAGATATTTTCTTTCATCTACTCGGTATTATTTTGTTTCACCTTCTCAAATACAACACATTTACTCACTCATTCTTTTCCTCCTATTTTTATTTTCCTACCTCTCTATTAAGGGATTAATCTTTTCATTTTGACTATTATAAGATTTATTTGACATTTTAAAAGTGCATAGTTAAAAACAATGCACCGCATCTCTCTATTAAGAAGATTTTTTTCATAAACACCCTCCATAAAATTTTTAATTTTTAGTCATTTTAATCGAAATTGTGACACATGACCAAAATACAATTGAAACTTATTTTTCTGCATTTTAAGTTCCACCCACTATCTTGGAGGGAAGGGGACCCCGAATTCGTTCAATACATAGCTTATTTCATAGGACGAAATACAAATAATAAAGCCAAAAAAACTAATGCGACGACTGCCTAGTCATCTATCAGGACTCGTTCGTTTGGCGAACAAAGGGATCTTGCCATGCAATCCAAAAGCTTGGATGGTGCAATGAGCAATATCGCCAAAATTAGGACCCCTTAGAGGCCCTGGGATCCATATTCAAGAAAGAATCTTGGTGAAAGAACTGATGGAATGGATGGGCGATGGATTGACCTCACAACGTGAGACCTCAGAGATTCGGGATCTCTCTCGGTGAATGCAGAGGATGGAGATGAAGGTTAATACTCAGAAAGGGCAGGCATTTATTACTTGGACAGAGACCTGTTTTTAAGCAAGAGTTATTTGTTCCAATACATTTGTACCCAGTTGAGTTCAAGGTTCCTCTCCATAGGACAATATGATAGGGAGTCTGATCCTAAAGAACATTTAGCGCGTTATGTAATCCACATGATGTTAGTTGGTGCTACATATAGACGATTCATAGGATGGTGGTGGAATAGATTTCAACTATCACTCAGAGTAGTATTGAAATGTGAGATCAGGTCAGAGAGCGCTTTATTGCGTTCTTAGAAGATAATTCTATGTCCAAGAGACATTATACTCCCATGGCGAATGTCACCAAGAAACTTAGAGAAATCGTCAAGGCCGTCTTGGTTTAGTGGATGAAAGAAACTCGGCAAGTGGAAAGCGTGGATGATAAACCTCACCTTGTGATGGTCAAGACAACACTATTGAAGGGTCCCCTTTAATTGTTAAAATAAATGCTACAAATTTGGATTAATTGTTTGGTTTGATTCTAGGGATGTTTGTGTAACGCTCCGAAACCCGGCCTATCAGAATTAATTAATTAAAAATAATTAACTAATAATTGAGATGGACTCAGGATTAATTAGAAATATTTTTCAATAAATTATAAAAGTTATACCGTTGTGTAGGGTTATCGAGACGAATCCAGCAGTGCAAATGGATTTGAATTCAAAGCAAGTTGATACAAAAAATGTATTTTCTCGAGGTACGTTATTTAATTTTGGAGCACCAATTCTAGGTTACTTAAATAAACCAGTAATGCGTTTAAACCCCACACAGGCTGCACGCCTCGCTCACTCTCTCTCTCTGTCTCTCTCTCTCCACCGTGTCTCTCTCGTGCCTTGCCCTTCTTCTTCTTCTTGTGAGCCCTTGGGATATCTCATTCTTCATCTTCACTCTCAATTGAGATGCAATGGCCATTTGGGGTGCTCTGGGGATGGCGTGTACTTGGGGGAGGGCGTGATGGCCCGACTTCATTCAATGCACTGGTCAGGTTAACGGGGGCTATGTCACTGACCACCTGCGTCTAGAATGGTGATGGCTGGGGCACCGGCGTCTGGAAAGGAGACGTTGTCATCGGAACCTACAGCGGCAATGTTCCAGCGCCTGAGAGAGCGAACGGAAACATTCCCGGGAGGAAAGACATCCCTCCGTTTTGTTCACACATGGCCATGACCTAGTCGAAACCTTGGATCGCCTGCAAGTTGGCCGGGTCATTCATGAATTGGGTCATGCTTGGGGGAAATGTGACTCTTGGCCCGATAGACGGGATGGAGATCGTGAATGGAGCAGTGATGGTTGGTACCGAAATAGGGCTTAAACCCATTGACATCACGGTGGTAGAGTGAGCTGGTTGGGAAGTGACCACCGACATGGTCATTCCTTCAGTGACGTGGTAGCTTGCACCAGGGCAGAAGTTGTGTTGTTCAATTGGCTTGGAGACATTATGAGAAAGTGGTGTTTTCGTGAGTAGGTTTTTTGGATGAAAAAGAAACCTTATCGGTACCGCGGGTGGCGCCAAAAATGATGGTGTAAATTAACCACCGGGTAAACGGTACTAGACTGAGTCTAAGATTGTTTACTAGATTCGAGAAGGTGAAAGATAGTAAATGCAAGAGTTAACCAGGGGGACTGTAGGTGGAGACACATGTAGCCTAATTGTTATTAGAATATAGTAAAGTGCACGGGAGCTATTACACAAAGGTTTCAGAGAGAAGAATTCAGATCTCTTCCTTTGAGTGTTATACAGGTATTTATAAGGAAAGGGAGGAGACAGAGCGTCGCGCGTCCAAGTCGAACCATGTTATCTGACGGTGCCAGGTGACTTCCCCTTTTGTCTTGTAGCATTTTGTGTCATTGCCTTGTCATTTTGTGCTGGTGACTCCACTTTCGGTGTGTAGCATTCAACAGAGATTGAAGGAATATTTCCCCAATCCCTCGTTGAAAATCGGTCACTACCGTCCAAACGATCTTGGGGCTATTCGTGCCGACACTTTTACACCGTAGATAATTACACGGTAGGTTTATCCTTTATGTTTCAAAGGGTCGGAAGTCCGCCAGGTCAAAGTCATATACTCTGACCAGTGGGTTTATATACGGCACCGGTTAACTTTTTCAACTTTAACTGGTGGCCTATTTTTAATTTAAATCTTTTACGCTGTCACGTCTGCAACCTAACCGGTTACTTTATGCGGGCCAATTTTGGACCAGGTTCTGGGTGGAATACACCCAGCAGTATCACAGTTCCAATGTTACAATTTGGTGAGTGTGACGGTATAGCAATGCCAGTGTGAATTCCTATTTTGTTCTTAAAAGACTTATAACTCCTGTTTTAGTATTTTTCATAGTTTTTTACCCATAGTATTTTTCATAGTTTTTTCTTCTTTAAAAATCACTTTTACCCATATTAATTCTTATCTTACCTATCATATCATACTTTTTTAATTTTTATTAATAAACAACTCATCAAATCTTATTTTCCCATCACGCCAAGAAAATATTTTTGGACAGTCAATATAAAAATATTCTCTCTCTTAGATTTCGTAAAATTTAAAATGAGAACTCTATGGAATGGAAGAAGTAGCAAATAATGAAATTAACAAGTATATGATGTTATAGCTTATTTGTCTTCATTTTTGATGACAAAGAGGAGAAAAAGGATTACATATGACAATGAATGACTAATCTGGATTCATATACATACAATCAATGGAGAAGAGATTTTAACTAATGAAAAATAATGAGTATTGACGTGTCATGTCAAGTCACCATTGTAAAGCCAATGAGTTTGCTTAAGGCCCCGTTTGGTACATGAAATTCAAACCATGGAATTGGAATTGAAGATTTCAATTCTAATTCTGGTGTTTGGTAGCACAAAAATTATGTGGATTTAGAATTGATAGTGCAAAAAATGAATTGAAACTGGCAGAATTCAATTCTATGGAATTGAATCTCATGGAATTTAAATTTCAATTCAATTCCAATTCCATTAATTCTGTATACCAAACGGACCCTAAGAAAAGATGAAAAAACAGTTGTCAGCAGGGCACGAAAGGGTGCTTTCCCAATCAGTAAAAAAAGTAGAGTAGAAATTCCAAAAAATCAAAACCAATTCTGTTTAGTGTAAACCGTGTTCCCCAAACACACTATTGTCTATTTGTTTAAAATTGTGTTCAGCTAACACGATGTACATTAAAACCTGCAACCAGTATCTATAATTTTACTCCCTCTGTTCCTAAATAGATTACAAATTGCGGGTTACGAAGTAAAATTTTCTACTTTTTGAAATCATTTTATTTACAAATTGGTATATCAATAAGATATAAAAATTACATATTAAAAATTACATCAAAAGTTCTACAAAACAAGAGGTGACAAGAATATTTTATTTTATCAAATACTTAATGAAATCGAGTAAACAAACAAAAGTTATCGAGATGAGAGAGAGAAAAATTGTAATATATTTAGGGAGGGAAAAAGTATAAATTTAAACTCATTCGTTTACTGCTTTGGCTATGTTATTTTTACGTTTATTTCTTGGCTTTGCACCTTTTTTTTCTGTTTTTAGCACCTATTGTTTTTTTATCTTGCTTATTTTTGTTTTTTTCTTTTTTTTTCATTTCATTCTAGTTTACGAGATTTGATTGAAATTATTTTCGTTTTGATTTACTCCTAATCTATTTTGGAGTTTAAATGATATTTATGCCACTTTTTTTCTCTATTAAGAAGTTTCACGCTTTTATTTCATGTTTCCTTGTTTTCACAAATATATAAAAGAGTGATTCCATAATTGTTTCTTTATAACAAAGAGACTTCCATATTTAGTCCTCTATCATCAAATATTACATTCATATTTATTTTATGAGCGTTTTTCCATAAATGATTCTTTTTTAATCTTCTGTCATGTTGATATTAAATTACAAGCTGGAAATATATTTTGACGTTGACCCTATGTCCAGTGATGTACTACATCCGTTTCTCAAAAGAGTTCATCTTTTGACTTTGGGGGAAAATAAGGAAGTGTTAAATTGTAGTTGACTTTTCAATTTTGCCCTTGATGTGATGGGTAAAAGTAAGATGTGATAGTTTAGTTGTTAGTGAAAAAGTATGATGTGATAGGTAGGGTATGAAAAAGTAGGGGTAAAAGTGGTTTTTAATAGAAAAGGGAAGTGTTTTAAGAAAAACAAAAAAAATGAAAGAGGAAGGGTTTTAAGAAACGGAGGGAGTATTTCAATATTTGTTAAATGAATAACATAAAAATAATGACTATGCTTGTGGGCTAGGATTTCGACGAAAGACCATATTTGTAGACTATGGTGTTAGTAAAAAGCGATTGTAATTCACAAATGACGCATCAGGAACAGTCTTTGAAACTATGTATGACAACAAGGACATATTATCATTGTGAAATTATATTGTTAGCCCTCAAAAAAATATATAATATTTTGTTATAATTCTTGACTCAAAAATAAGAATTATTTGCAAAGTCAACCTTTTTCGTTGAAAATTAGGTTTTTGGGTAGATCTCGTGAAATGACGACCAACGATATAGATCTCTCAGAAACCACCTGGTATGGTTTCTAGGGCAGGGAAGTGTCGGCAGAGAAGAATGCAAAGGAGCTTACTTGGACTGTAGCGACCAAGTTCAACGAAGAATCAAGGGAGATACTCGAGTAATTCGTCTAGAACACTACGTGACAAGGAAGCCACCATCCTCACTAGGTGACTGTCGATTATTTATGTTCATACTTTATAGCTTGTGTTGTAAAAAGTTATGACACTGTACATGTGCACATTACTATACTTTTTGGTAATGTGCACGATCATGTTTGGTAATGTAAATGCATTTTAAGTTTTATTTCAGGAATAAAAACATGAAAGTCCTATTTTGGTATATTTTCAATGTTTTAATTCTACTTTGATCTTTCTCATATTACTTTACCACATATTTTATTATGAGAAAGTTATCTAAATAAGACTAAAACATATGGACTTTCCCAATATAGAACAATATATTTTTATTTCTCAACGTAGGACATTTGGTCATTATCAATTAGTCATTTTTCAAGTAAATGTCCATCATTACTAAACATTATTCTATTTAAGTCCTATTTAAAAAATAAAAAAGTTTAAAACTTACATTGAGAAATGACTTATGTTTTAGTCATTTTTAGTGCAAATTTCACTTTTTAATTATTTGTTGAGTAATACAACTATTCTATTATTGAAACACTTTTTGTTATGCTATACAAATTTATAGTTTCAATCAATTAATTATTATTATTATTATCTAGTCTTTTTTAAAATGAGTAAAAATATAATATAACTACTGCACAATAATTTATTACTCCGTATCATTTAGTGTATAACCATTACACCATATATATATATATATATATATAACTATGTGAAATAAATATTGATTTTTTAATTAAAAAACAACTTGTGTTCGTCGAACACAAGTTTAATTAGTGTCACATGGAAATTGAAAAAGTAAGTAAGTTGTGTTCAGCGAACACATATTCAATTAGGCACTTTTAAAAAACACTACTTCGTGTTTGGCAAACACAATTTTCATTGATTGGAATCTGACAACAAGATTCTTTACTGATCGGTAATTGCTCCGGCACGAAAGAGGTAATAAAGGAATTCAAATATGGACAGTGGTCACCATTTCCTCTTTCCCTTCCCTTCCTCCACCATACTATAGTCACACTAAACTTGACATCAAAGTTTGACAGCAGATACTCAGTGTCTTCTGTTCATGCCTATGAAACACATGATGTCAAACTTTGCCTTCAAACTCTGGTGTTAGAATTTTTTTACCCTTATTTATTTTGGTCGTCTCAGTTATAAATAATCGCCAGAAAATTGCAATCGGCGTTACGCTTAAGTATTTGTTGTGTCATGCCCATTCATCAATGGCTCTTTCAACCTGCAAGCACGCAAAACTCAGCTAAATCAAGTCTTTGGCATGACTCAAAATAGTGAATGTTTTTCACATGAAATATAGGTTTTGTACCACCATTTTTTCCCCGCTCTCTACCTTCTCACAACCACTATGTCACACGGGTACACTATAGCAGTGCCACTAGAAAAATTGTGTTTGTGAGAAGATGGAAATTGATAGATCACAAGTTACAATCGTCTGTAAATTAATGCACATACAAAATGCGACCGGTCTATGTTCACCGTATCATTTTGGCACACAAATTAACAAATGCTTATATGTTAAATTGCCGGTAGGCGTTGCGCACTTTGCTAAAGCAAGGAGTGTCAAGGGATAAGACCCAAATTCGATTCCTGACAAATGCGCTGGAAAGCAACTATGCTAAGCATAGGGCCTCTGCAAGTACCAGGTGCAGCCTCCACTTCTTGCTACGATCAAAGTCTAATTTACTTATCCTCAATGACCGTCTTTTACTTATCCTCAATGACCGTCTGACTGGGTCTGAAGAGACCCTCAAGGACGGGGTTCATCCTTTTTTTGGGATATGCTAGGGGTACACCAAAGGTGTACCCCAAATGTTTACCACCCTCCCTCTCTACCATTCATTTTATTTTATTTTTAGTTTTTACTTTTTTTTGAATTTTTTTGCCTTTTTTTTTCAAGAGAATTGAAATGCCAAAACGACAACTCGTGAAATACTACAAGTATTTTTTTTTTATTTAGATCAAATTAGAAATAATTTTAAATATAACCTAAATGAAATTGAATCAAGAAGAACTTTAAATATACCTAGAAACCTTGATAAGGTCATATCAGATGAAAAAACACGCTCTACATATCCGTATCGCAACAACATTAACACTATGTTTGGCTCAAGGATTTTGGAAGGAAAAGAAAAGAAAATGATTTTCTCTCATTTTCCTCACCAAAATGGAAGGAATTTGGTTTTTCTCTTTACTTGCTACATTTTGCCTCCTCATTTTCTTTTCCTTCCACTTTTCCTTTCTTTTCCCCTCTAACCAAACAAGAAAAATGGTTTTCCACTTCATTTTCTTTTCTTTTCCCTTTTAAATTTCTTGAACCAAACATAATGTTAAGGTTAAAATTAGTATTTTGAAAAAGTCAATCTAACACTAGCATTCAATTATTTCAATGATTCAAGTTTCAAAAAAAGAAAAAGATTGACATTTTCAATATTAATCTAAACTATAAGAGCATTAAAACGTAAATAGTAATAATAAAAAAATGTCATTTCCATTATGTGTCCGTTTGGCAACGAATTCTATCTAATTACAATCTTTAGTTTTAATGTTTTTAAACATAATCTTCATCATAACAAAATTATCTAAAACACTCACGAAAAACGTTTTTTCCAAACAGTGCCTACATCAACCCCAATTTTGTACTTTGCAGATAAAAAAATTACAAATGAAACTTATCCATGTTACATGAATAATATTTTTTGTGCGACGCCCATAATTTGTGTGCAAAACACAAAATGGGAGTTAGGTAAGTTTAGAAATTGCTACATCCGTCTTAGAGTATATGTCTAGTTTTGACCTTTTCAGTTAACCGTTTTCAATATTTGGTCTATAATTTATTAAAATATATATTGTATATTAATTAGATAAAATAATATTTTGAAAATATTTCATATAATAAATCTAATAAAATTATTTTTGTATCAATAACTAATATCATCTTTGGGGTCAAAATTTACCAATTTTGACCAAAAAATTCAAAAGTAGACAAATCTTCTGAGACGGAGGCAATACATTTTTAATTAGCATAAACATTTTCGATAAGTTTTTAATATTATAAATTAACTTTGAAAATATTAGAGGACCTTATAACACCAATACCACTCGTGGTTTGGAGAAATATGCACCAATACCTCTTTTATTTTCAAAACTTGTTTTGAAAATTCCTATGGCTTCAAAAGGTTGCACTTGCACCCCTCTCATCATTTTCCAGGTGAAGAAGGGGTATTGGTGCCTATTTTACACTCTAAAAGTTCGGGTACGGTCAGCAAAATGTATCCAACAACTGATGCATCTAAAAAACATATTTTAGTCAGAATAAGTAGTGTTTTTATTTGTTTAAGATAATGAAAAATTCAGTTTGGTGATTCTTTCACAAAAAAAAAATCAGTTTGATTTTCCAAAATCAGATAACTTAGAAGCAGAATTACCAAAAAGCTCAAAGCTAAATGAAGCATAAATGATGGATTACCATTGAAGTCATTCTGAAGCCAGAGAAAGGACCGCTTTCCTGCTTCCTTTGCCTCTCATCATCCCCATGATCCGCTCTTTGGAGCTGTGACGTCAGCTCGAGCAAATCCGCGGTCGGCCCATCCCGACCGCGGTTATCCGATCCTCGAACAACGTGATCGACCGAGTAGCTCGGCCTGTTGTCTGAAAACAACATCATCTGCTGCAAAGGAGCGTTACTATTATTATTATCGTTCTCGCAAGAGTTCATTCCTTCCCAGACCCTACTTTCGTGGGACCCAACTGGGTTGTTGCGAGAGTTCATTCCTTGTTGGACATCATTAGTTGCATTTGACATCGCGCTCGTCAGCTTCTCGGACACTCGCGCGATGTCGTAATGGTGATGGTTTTCGGCTGAAGAAGACGGGGCCCGTGACATGGGTGACAGAAGAGAGGGAGCACGTCCCGAACGCGACATGCTTTGGTGGAGATTCGACGAAGAAGACAAATTGAAACCGTTCATACTTCTTTGCAATGAGGTGTTGATATGATGATACATAGGCCCTCCCGTACATGCATTATTACTATTACTATTACTATTACTCTCACTAATCCTGCATCTGGTTATGTCGCTAATTCCACCGTCGTAAAGAGATTTCGGCGGCGGAATATGTCTGTTTGGCATGGGAATTGATGATAGTTGGGGACTGGAATCTGTCCCTTCCTCAACTTTCACATTCCCGTGCCAGACATTCATCTCGTATCTCTGCGGATGCATAACGTCTTCGGGCAATACGTCCTGGTGAACGACAGAAGATGTGGAAAAAGTTGCCCCTTGAAACCTTGTACCTGCAAATTTTTTTCACGGTTAAAGTTGGTAGCAATTCAGCACATTTCTACCTGCACTTTAACGTTTTGAAAAGACTATCTAATCACATCGTTTAGTTTAAACGTTTTCAAAGTAAATCTGTGGAGCCATTATCCAAACAAGAGGAGTGGGGCCCTCGTGGTGATGATCTCTTTTCAATTAAGAAAGCAAAAAAAAGCAAGTGCAAGAATAAGATAAAGAAACTGGTACCAGATGCAATTTTTAGCAGAGAGAAATACTTATAACTAACTACTTTTTGACTAGTAAAGCTTTAAGGTTGAAACATGCTTTAAGCTTTAACCAGAATCTCATCATCATCATCTTAAGAATGAAATAATCATATATCATCAAGAATGAAAACTAAGGGCATTTTATTTAATTACCAGCAAATGTCTGAAAAAGCCTCCCTCCCCTGGCGGAGTGAGGCTTCCTTCGACGCTCGTTATGCCCCGCTAAACGTTTCCGGCAACTACGTTTGCCATCGTCAAATTCAGCCAGCAAATGGAACCTTCAACATCCAAAGCACACATAAATTAAGCACAAGAGGACTAATATAATGGAGTAACCAAATTGTGTGTACTTTCTCTTGTCTCAAACTTAGTGTGACAGAGGAAGTAATTAAAAAAAACAAAAAAGTTGTCAAATATTTTGCAAGTACACATGAAAACAGATCTGGTTTGACAGGAGTACAATAGATTGGTCAAAAAACTGTTTTCTTTTATTAAGTAAACACATAATGATGAGATCAAAGCAAATCTCACATACAAAACCAGTTTAGATTGGTTTTTTTGAAAGGATGAAGTTGATTCTTAAATTCCCATTTTAGTTGCTTAATCTGGGAGAAAAGTGTAATGAAAATAAAAAATTGCCAAAAAAAGAAAAAATAAAACTGAAAAGGAAATTGGGAATGAGCTGACCTGCTACATTGCTGACAAAACCTTTGTTCAATACCATTTACAGTGACCTTAGCAGTCTTGGAATGAACCTCACAAACCCTATGCCTTTTGTGATAATCCTTAGATGAGCTCAGATCTTTCCTGCAGCCATGGACCTGACAGCATGGAGGGCTCTGAGAATTCACCCCTCCGGTGGGGGCGGCAGCCGCCCGCATTCTCTTGGTCGGAGAAGATGACTGAGCTGATGAAGAAGACAAAGAACCATTATTATCACGGTTCATCTTCTTTGGAGGACCAAGAAACCCTCCAAGTTTCAGGTCAATTAGGGATGATGAATCTCTAGAATTTGACTCAACAGCTAATAATGATGAGGAGCTTAAAAATGCATTGGCCCTTCCTACCCCACCACCACCACCACTGTCACTAGTTAAAGACTCACCATGTGATGAAGAGCTATTTCCCAAAGCTTTTCTCACCAAATCTTGGGAATCCAATTCCACAAATTCTTGGTGATTATTCCCATCAAAATCCCACAAATTTCTACTCTTCCCAATTCCATCCCTCATTGGGACTGATGATTCATCACCCCCACCACACCCATAGCTCCAAGAACCCATTCTTTTCTATCAAAGATTCAATCTTTTCCACCCAAAGATGTGAAATTTACCAATACTCTTGGAACCCCAGAGTGGAAAGGTTGGAGGAGGAGGAGAGGGTAGAATGGAGATTGGATGTTTTAGAGAGATATTAATGAACATAGAAAAGTATAAGTAATAAAATTCAAAGAAGAAGCATCAAAAGTAGGCAGGTTAAATATGTGCTTCCTTAATGGAGGCAGGGCAGCTATACAAGGAAACAAGCATTATGCTAGGAAGTGAAAAAGTGGCCCACTTACTAAAATAAAAAAAAGAAAAATGGTATTGGTAGAGCTGGTAAATAGGTGAAATCGTGTTGAGTTCAATACTTTGGATTCGAATTGAAATATGTATATTGATGATCCTAGTTGCATGTTTATGAATTATGGACATTTACTCTTAGAATATTCAAATTTATGCTAGACATAAATTTTGCTTTAAAAATAGGGAGTAAAAAAATTCAAACAGAATATATTCAATGTATTGTACACCCAAAGATATTTCTCCATGGTTATTTTCTTGAGGCAGGCGTGGGGAAAAATTAAATAAAAAATGCAGAAACAACAAGAAATTGGAATATCAAAGGGGAAAAAATGATCTATATAAAGAAAGTGAGGGGCGGCAAAAAAAAAAGACCTGAAAGAATTGAAATTACAGAGATCCCAAACTTGATTTGGTAGATAGTAGAGTAGATTAGAGTTGAGTCACCACTACATTGAATTCTAGAAGAAAGAAAGAAAGAAAGAAAGAAGAAACAAAGGAAAAGAAAGGGAAAAAAATGAGAAAGGGGCAGTGAAGACACTACTGACGCTAGGCTGAGTGTTGTCTACTGCTTAGTTGTGAATAGAGGTGGCAATCGGGTCAACCAGATCGGTTTCGACTTGGATTTTTTCGGTTCGGATATCTTTCGGATATATGTTATAATCGGTTCGGATCGGTTTAATTTCGATCTAGATTTGATTCGGTTCGGTTCGGTTTCGAGTCGGTTCACATATGTTTAGGTTATAAAATGGTTCGAATAGATTTCGGTTCGGATACAATTTGAATCGGGTATATTTCGGTTTCGGATCTAGTTCGATTCGGATATATTTCGGTTTCGGATCAAATATATTTTGGATATATATTATTTTCTAATTAAAATTTAATTATCCATGTTTCTTTTTATGTTTTATAACATTTATCAATCTATTATTAATTCAATACCTCATATTATTTTATACTTTTTTCTAATTACATTATCTTTACCCTAAATAATCTTCCTTTTTTGACTTTTTAGTCATATTTTACAAATTTGGATTACAAATTATGAAAAAATATATATTTAATTATGATATAAATTTAATATAATTAAATTGATTTTAAAATTTAGTTTTGATAAATCAAATTTTTCTCACATTTACTAATATATTTATGTTTATAAATGAAAAGATAAAAGATAGATTCATATAGGTTTATGTTCCATTTGTATACAATTTTGTAAAAATTGAGTGGAATTGGGTGAAATTTAGTGAATTTTATTCAATTGAGTGCAACATTTATAAATTATTTGAGTGTAATTGGTTTAAATTAGATAAAATGAAATTTAGTAGCGTTAAATATAATTAATTTTACACCTAAATGTAATGGTGTAGATCAAATTTGAAAATGATAACAATAAATGCTGCCGCTAGAAAGTCTTTTGAAAATGCCAACACTAACATCTAATGTTATTGACTAATATTCAGTGAATTGGTTTAAAACTAATCAAATTAACTCTCAAACTAACAAAATTTATCGTAATGGGATGAAATTAGAATAAAATCTAGTTATTCATAAAATTGATCATATAATCCTTTCGTCCCAAAAAGAATATCACACTTCACCATTTAAAAATTACGAAAATTTTATTTGTTTGTGCATTATCATTTATTATTTGATAAAATAAACTATTATTCTTGTAACATCTTATTTTTTAAAATTTTTGACGTATTTTTTTAAATATATAGATATTTTTTATTTTTATACCAATATTTAAATAAAATAAATTTTAAAAAACTTAAAATTTTTGCTTTGTTTTGCGTTATGTAGCATTCTTTCTAAGATGGAGAGAGTTTTTTCTTCAAAATAAGATTGTATAATTAGATTTTGTAACTTAAGACTGAAATTAGTACTGTATTTTTCATATAATACCTAATCAAAGACTTAATTTTTTTATCAATTTTCTTGTGCTCAAAATTCCCCCCATTCCTATTTACTTTCTCTACTTAATATTATCAATTTTCTTATGCTACCATGCGCATAAGCAAGAAAACCAAACGTGCGCAAGTGGGAATAAGATGGTTCTTGACCAAACAGAAGTGTGTACGGAGTTTTACCTTTCAACAAAGGTGTGGGGGTACGATTAATAAGATACGTAGCAGTAAGAATACAGTCACCCCAGTAGGGAATAAGTAGGTTTGCTTGGAAACGGAGGGCACGTGCTATATTAAGGATATGTTTGTGCTTGCGTTCGACTCTCCCATTTTGTTGAGGAGTCCCGACGCAAGATGATTCGAAAATTATTCCTTGAAAAGCAAAGTATGATTTCATGCACGTGAATTCTGTCTCGTTGTCACTACGGAGTATTTTCACTTGGGTATCAAACTGATGCTGAACAAAGGAGAAGAAATTGCGCAAGACACTATGTATCTCTTCTTTATGAGTTAAAAGGTTGACCCAGGTTGCTCAAGAAAAATCATCGACAATGGTCAAAAAATACTTGGCCCCGATCCGCAAAGGTGTGCGGTACCCCCACAAATCACAATGTATTATGTTAAAAGGAACATTTGCTTTATTTAAAGTTATGGGAAAAGAATCATGACACTTTTTGGCATGAAAACATACATCACAAGCTAATGAAACATCTAAAGAGGAGAGAACAAAAAGGAAGAAAACAACAATTCTCAAGAGAGGGATGACTAAGTTGCTGATGCCACACCGCAAAATCTATCGTCGCTCACATTGCACATGCCTTGTCATGCACTTTCTAGGTAAGGTAGTAGAGACCGCCAACTTGTTCACTCGTTCCAATCACCATCTTCGAGGAACAGTCCTGAATAACACAAGATTTGCTAGTGAACTTGATAATCAATCTTTCTTTTTCAAGAACTTGAGAGACGGAAATTAAATTGCAGTTGAGTTTGGGCACTAGTAAAACATTGGTTAGTTTCAAAGAGTTGTTGAGGTGTAAACGAATAATATCCGTGACGGATATGGCATATCCGAATCCGTATCCGTTTAAGTTTAGGAATATCCGAATCCGTATCTGTATCCGGCGGATATTTACTATACTATATCCGGATCCGTATCCGACAGATAATTATTAGTTTCGGATATATCCGAATCCGATTAGATATCCAAAAGTAACTGAATATCCGAATCCAATTAGATATCCGAAAGTAACCGAATCCGAAAATATCCGAGTCCATTAAAAAATCCAATTAGATATCCAAATCTATTTATAAATAAATTAAACACAGTCCAAAACTGTAATTGAAGTCCATAATACATTAATACCAAAAAAACTTTAGAATACAAAAAAACAATAGTCAATATTTTACCAAATATCTAATAATACGAACAAAAATATAAATTTCTAATCGATAAAGTACAAATCGTATTTAATACATCTCAAAATTCTCTCAGAAAGATAATCTTTGATGCCTCCAAAATTGCAAGCTATTTCACTTGCTTCATACTTCAAAACCCACAAGGCCACAATATACCAAACCTGTTAAAAAAAAAGTCAAAGTAGGAATGAAATTGTATTTCCTAAAACAACAAAATGAGATTTTAGATCTGGAATGTCAATCGAACCGAAGAGGGGCTGAAGGCGGAGGGGAATCGCCGAATTGGGAAAGAGAATTACGAAAGAGGGGTTGAACTAAGGTTAACATGTTATGTTTTGAAGTAGGTTTTTTCCTTTTTTCTTAAAAAAATTCTTTGTGGGCTTTTTCTTTTTTTACATGGTAGGGTAACATATTGGGAATTAACAAATAAATTAGTAATGGTAAACTATGTAAATACTTGATACTAGGATTATATTTATTCAAAAAATTATTCGGTATTTGAATAAACAGATATTGATAAACGGTTATTTAAACGGATGTATATTCGGATCAGATATTAAATGGATCGGATATACAACTACCATATCCGTATCCGTTTAGTAATCGGATACCTTTAATCGGATACGGATAATATCCGTTTAAAACGGATACGGATATTCCCTCTTTAAACGGATACGGATGCGGACGTTAAACGGATCGGCTATCCGTTAACAGCCCTCTGCATGTGCGTCCAGCGCACTTTCACCATTAGGAAGACCCATTTTGCATTCCTTTATGGGCTAAATATTCTTCAACCTGTTTCTGTCTCCCGTCATATGTTGGCTCACGCCACTATCATTAATCCAAGAACCATTGGTCGTACCTGAAAATTGGTTCTCACACTCGACGTTGGCCTAACCCGCAAATTGTCCTTCGCCTGTTTTGTTCCTCGGGTGCCCTATCCTGTTCACGGCGCGTCCTGCGGCAGCGCCCCACTGCCGTTGTGCTTGCCAGTTTGCGCTCCACTGCCGCCGCGGCTACCTCCACGTTTGCCACTTTGCACACGTTGTCTATCTGCCCATCATTCCGGATAACCTATTATTTGGAAATATCCACTTATTTCGTGTCCCGTTTTCCACAGTGCTTGCACTTGAGACTGTTGTCTCGACTCGGTCTTCCGATGGCCACGGCGAAACCCATAGGGTTTCGGTCTTCTTCCGTTGTCAACTTCAACACTCCTTCTTGATGCGTTATCACGGAGTAGACTCAATTGATGGAAGGAAGAGGCTCGGTGCTGAGGATGTTTGAGCGTAGGCTTCCATACCCTTCATTATCCAAGCCCATCAGAAATTGATGAACCTTCTCTTTGTCACATTGTTTCTCCAGTAGTGCGGTTAAGCCACACTTGCATCCAGCACACTTGCATGCCGGCACCTTCAACATATAATACAGTTCATCCCAGATTGCCTTCAGCTTGCCATAGTGTTTAACAATCTCCTGACATTTTTGCTTTGTGTTTGCCAGTTCCTTTTTCAGTTGGTGAATTCGTGGGCCGTTCGCCACGGAGAACCTCGCCTTTATATCATTCCATAAGTCTGCCACCACCTCAATTTGGGTGATGGAGTTCCGCAGGTCTGTCTCGATAGTGTTGTAGATCCACGAGACGAGCATAGCGTTGACGATCTACCATTCTTCAACCTCGTCGGAGTCATCTTCGGGCAGGGTATAGATCTGTCGATAAAGTCGAACTTTTTCTTGGCGCGGAGAGCTATTCTCATGGCTCTTGCCCCCTCTTTGTAGTTCCTGCCGGTCAATTTAACCTGAGTAATCAACAATCCTGGAGTATCCACAGATTTCAAATCATATGGACTCGGTTTCTTCATCTCGTCGCAGTTGTCCGTGCTTTTGGACGGAGTCTCACGTTTTGGTTTTGGTGTTTCGGTCATGATGTTGATCGGTGCTCCGATACCGATACAAGTGTGCCGTGAATTAATGGAGCAAAATCCTCTCTATTATTGTGTTGTTCATATACAAGGATCTCCCTTTAATACATAGGGGAAAAGTTTCCCAAAATCTATTAGGAAAAGGATTCTACCAAAACAACTTGACTTTAACAATTAAGGAAACAAAGACATATTAGGAATCAAATCCTTCTCCACACGTAACACTTATCATAACTCCAGAATCACCAAATGGACCCTTAGTCTATGCACTGCCCCCAAGATTGTAATGCATTCGCTTTCATTCTGGGTTTTGATGAAGAAAAATTAGAATTTGGAACAGCTTAAGTTCAATTTTTAGTTTAGTGTTACACTAAAAAAAATAAAATATGAGCTGATTTCAAACTTTGAGGCCTTCCGTTTGTGATGATTCTATCTGTGGATCTGATAGCCCTCTGTTTTGTTTTGAGGCCATCAAAGACGAGGTAGAGACGGATGAATCAGTCAAATCAGATTTGATATTTTTTCAATTTAAAATCAAATCGTACAATTTGTTCTAAAAAAAATCAAATCGCACAATGAGTTGAGCATACCAAGTTTATGCAGGAAATCGGGCAACATGACCTTAAAGAAAAGAAATGGTGAAGAACAAAAAAGAATGAAGCCCCAATTGAAAGGGTCAGTGAAGAAGATATGGTTTAGGGGAAGAGGGGTAAATATGTCTATTTGGTTTTGTTCTAATATTTTGAAATTGGATGCTAATAGCTATAACAATATTTAAGTTTGCAAGCCCCAAGTCCTGCTGCTTTCAAAGTCAATCAAACCCAAATTATTTAAAGTGATAAAAATATTGAGTAGAAGAGCAAAAATTAGGGGAGATATATACACATATATATTGGGGAGAAACTAGCAATAGCCAATATTGTGATATTTACATCCCCCAGGTCAACTGTCATGTAACATGATGGGAACTAAACAAAACACATCCCCAAATATTCAAAGCTCTTAGTGCATTGGCATTTCTGGTGTGACGGACCGGCAAAAGAAATCCCTGATTTCTAAGCCTCTGCAAGTAATATCAATGCATTCTCTGTCTAGGAAGCCAACCGGGTGACCACCGTGCTCCAAAACCACGGGTAGCAGATTCATGCCGTGGCTCTCCATCAGGGTTTGTGCAGAAAACAGACTTGTGTTTGGTGTTACAGTCCACAGCACCCGGCGCTCATTCTCAGGGGAAGAACAGAGATGAGATACTGCAAGGTCCTTACCTCTCTTTGTTCTTGATTTCTTCATGTATATCTCGATATCACCAAGTGGAAGCAGACCAATAAGAAGATTGTTTTCATCAACTATTAGGGCACATGATTGCTTCTCGGCTAACATGAGAGACACAACCTCTGCAAGCAAAGTGTTCATTGAAACAGTGATGTAGTCTGTTCTCATTGCCTGTGAAACAAGTGTCTTCTTTGTCCACTCATGTCTGTCGTTGTCGCATTCATTTAGGTCACTGACCTGTGAATGTGCTACAGAATCAGTGCCAGTAAAGGGATGATTAGTCGCCGGGACAGATGTTTCCGGTGTTTGGGCTGTATAGGGTCTTCCATCTTTCGTTTTCTTCACATCCTCCATTGTCATTCCCTTAATCCGGTCGGATGTAATCCAAGACGACATACCCACAGCTCCTAAAAGAGGAAGAACTATCCGATAATCTTGTGTCAGTTCAAAGAGTAGCAGAACTGCAGTAAGAGGCACCTGGCAGACTCCAGCAAGAGTGGCAGCCATGCCAACCAGAGCATATGCTTGTGGTGAAGCAACATCCAAGGAGATATGTGATATTGGACTGGCTTGAGTGATGATGAAGCCAACAGTTTTGCCATATGCCATGCCAGCAGCCGCACCAATAAACAGGGAAGGGGCATAGTAGCCTCCCACCAATCCAGTGGCCCGGCATATTGATGTTGCTACGATTTTGACCACCACCAGCTGTAACAACAAATCGACGGAAAGCCCTTTGACCAATGGGCGAGACTCTAGCAAAATGTCAACATTCTCAAACCCCCAGTATAGAACTTCCGGATATGCCAATGCTATAAGCCCAACGGATAACCCACCCAATATAGGGAAAGCTAGTTTTGGTGTGCCAATGGCCTGTTGGATATTGCAGACTGCAAGCAACATAAGAGATGTACACCTAGACAATGCCAAAGAAACCAACCCACAAAGAATACCAAGCAAAAGATAAAGTGGTAACTCAGCCAGAGAACGAAAATCGTAACTTGGGATTGCAAATGCTGGTTCAGATCCCAGGCCAATTTCTGAAACCACAGAGGCTACCACAGCGCTGAGAATAACCATTGAGGTCGTGTTTGTCAATGATAACGATGAATTTTCAGGTGATGGCCACAACACTGACTCCACTGCGAAAAAACAACCCGCGACAGCAGCATTGAACCCAGAAGAGATTCCAGCTGCAGACCCAGCAGCCTTGAGAGACACCTTTGTTTGGGCACCTCTATCAAAGAAAAACCCAATTCCCTTCGCAACAAAATTCCCAATTTCAACACTTGGACCTTCGGGTCCCAACGAATTGCCCGTTCCTAGTGTGGCACAAGCAGCCATTGTCTTCAAGAGTGATTGCACCACATGTTTGAAGGGTGACCCATTGTCTCCTTCAAAGGGTACATCTAGTCTGGTTAGCAGAAAACCCAACAAGCTCACTACCATACCCCCACAAGCGGGCACTAAGATTACCCGTCCCCGAATCAACTCTTTGGACTCCTCGCGTAGCCAGGAGCCACCCCAATGTAGAATGTCTCCCCAACAGAAGTCGCGTATTTCATGTACAGCAGTATTGAAGAGTACAACAGAGATACCTGTGAAAAGCCCGATGATGCAGGCAGAAATTATAGCAGTATCCCCTCGCGGGACCACACTCTCCACCACAGCAGCAAAACCTCGCCGCCGATTAGGGTTTTCCTCTCCGGCCTCAGGGATCACATGAGGCTTTCTGGGGTTTTCACCGTCGCTGCCCCCAAAATCTGGGCCGGAAGCCGGAATCCGGAACCGGAGCCGGGAATAAGACGTCCCTAAGAGGTGGCATTCAAAGGAGGAGCAGGGAGGTAAGAAGATTTTGCGAGGAATTGAAGGGGATTTGGGATGAGACGGAGGATAACGCCGGGCAGTCCCCCAGCCACACGTCCAGAGGGGTCCTCCCATGAGATTCTTTCGGACACACGGTCGTCGTTTTTTCACCGGAAAGCCCAAATAAGGGAAATATGGCTATGGACGGCAAGAACACAAGAATTTTGTTGAATACACATTTTTTAGGTATCATTTTCAAATAATAGAATACTCCCTCCGTCCGGTATTAAAGTTTACGTTTTGACTTATTGTCATTTTTATTGAGAGTTGACTAAGCACTTAAAATACTAAAAATACCCCTTTCTCCCCTTTTTGCTTTTCCACCTGAACACAATACGGAAAACAACTCATCTTCGACTCAAAACCGGAAAACAGCTCAAAATTGGCTTTTACCCTTTCATCCTGAGCTGACGGCTCAAAATATGAAAACAGCCCATCCTACTTCGGGAGAAAGAACAGGCGACTCCAACGCGACTGGTCTCAGCTGATTTGGTTACCAGAATCATCAGATCGCCACCGCGACTCGGGCCATCGGTTTCCGGCGGGTTTTCCTCAATTTCGGCCACCTCCGCCACCTCTAACGTCGCACAACCCCACCAGGCACCTCCCACAGTCCATCCAACCACAGAGGAACCATCAATTGCAGAAATTGAAGCCAACTTGAAGAAACCCCTAATTTCAGATCCTAGGGTTTTCCCGAGCCTAAAATCTTCAATTCATGAAGTTCAAGGTAGAATTGGAAAAAAAGACTGGATATTCGTGATCCTCGTGCAAAAACGGTTCATTTGGCATTGGTCCCGTCCGTTTCTGCTCAGGAGAAAGAAAAGAAGAAGAAAAGCAAGAAGAAGAAGAAGAAGAAGAAGAAGAAGAAGAAGAAGAGGGAGGGGGAGAGGGAGGATTGAAAGTTCACAGATCCGGCGGATGGGAGAAAGAAAAAGAAAAAAAGAGGAACTAAGGAAGAAGAGGAGGAAGGAGGAAGAGGGAGAGAGAAGATTGAAATGGTAGAAAAGGGTATCTTTGGAAGAGTGTGGGCTAAAATTAGAAATGTAAACTTTATTTTCGGACGGAGAAAAAGGAGAAATGTAAACTTTATTTCCGGATGGAGGGAGTATTTATTTTCGAGTAACTGAATATTTATTTACTTTTATAACTAAAATTTAGGAAAAATAAGTATTTTGTTACGCGAAAAAAGTATTTAATTGCTCGAAAATAAATGTTCGATTACACGAAAATAAATTTACAGTTTCTCGAAAATGAATACTCATCACGGATGTACGGATTGTATCATACAATCGATTATACAATATATATTACACTAGTTAGAGGAATGTTAAGAAGTCACCCTTAGGAATTTCCTCCAATTTATTTGATTCCTTTGGAAAGGATTCTTTATCTATTTTATATTTTTTTTAAAAACATTTAAATGTTAATCCCTTAATGACTCGGTCTAACATATTAAATATTAAAAATTCATACTCAAGGCCCAATTGCCCAAATGAAAAAACTACTCTAGTACTTTTACTTCTTGAATTAAGCAGAGCCTTTAGCCCTTTAGGGTGATAGTGAGTGATGATTTTGGCAATTTGAATGCATAGTAGTCTATGTATATGTACTTAAGTTTTACATTAATTTTTTTTTTTTGGCAGAAGGGGGTGCCACAATTAAACAGCTTTTACATTATCCTCCATTACTCCTTAGGTACTCATGCATTCCCATTGGAATTTTAATGTTTCAATACTCATTTAGGGGAGTCTTGCATATATAAAGGTACCAAACATTTGACATTAGTATCCAAATGCTCATTGTTCTTATAGAGTACTCCCTCCGTCCCTAAATAAACTTCCTCTTTCGTTTTTTGTTTGTCCCCAAATAAACTTCTCTTTTCCCTTAAAAAACCCCTTTTACCCCTTACTTTTTCATACCATACCTATCACATCATACTTTTTTACTAATAATCTACATATCACATCTTACTTTTACACATCACATCAAAGGTATTTTTGGAAAGTCAACACAAAAATATCTTTTAAATCCTCAAAAAGTCAAAAAAGAAAATTTATTTAGGGACGAAAGGAGTATGTGTGTGTGTATATATATATATACACACATACATACATACATACATACATACATACATACATACATACATACATACATACATACATACATACATATATATATACATACACACACACACACACATTTAGCAATAGTATGGTATTAAACCCTCCCGTTCCAAAGGGGTACCCCATACCGATTGGTTCTTATCCAAAACCAAAACTGTACCGAATCAGTTTGAATAGTAATGGTACGGTACCATTCCTAATAGTTTACCATAACCTTTCGAACCGCACCCACCCCTACGTTATTCCCAAACAAGGATTTAACCCTTTCTTGTAAAAAAATAAAAGACATTAATCGAACAAAAATCACACCCCACATCCATAATAATTACCGGAGTAAAGCATATGTGCATTACATTAATATACAAAACATACATACCCATATTTTATATCCAAATGGTAATTAACTACACATTACTACACTATAGTCTCTAACAGCCACAACCTTTAAATGGACATCTCTTAATTTGTTTTTTTTTTCTTTTTTTAATCACCACAATTATGTACACACAACTTACCTTTGTAGGCATTGAATATATACTCTTCTGCAAAATGATCATAATTTCATTTTATGTAGCCATTTATGTGACTAAGCATCCACTGGGGAATCACAGTGTTTGGCTGTTGTTGAGGCAAATTCCCTTCCATCTCTCCATACTCTACTCCTCCACAATGATACCTTTCACTGCAAATTTATTAAAAAAACATATCAATTCCAAGATTCCAAGCAAAAAAAAGGAAAAAAAGAAAAATGCTAGAATCACAAACAAAAGTACCACAAAATACATTATATTATTGTCAAGAGACCAATTTAACCAAAAGCTCAAACTTGTGGTTGTGGTCCACGAAATGTTTCATATGTTTCTAACACGCCTTTCTCACGTGCTGACGTAGTCTTTTTCGAGCCTTGCACGTGAAACCATAATTTTTTTAAAACTGGGTGGCGCTGTGTTTCGAACCCGTGACCTCTTAGTCAACAAAACTCCGATGCCATGTCAACTGTCAAGGAACCAACTCAACACAACTGTCCTCTTAATACGACATTGGTTCATTTAGGACACCAACGGTGCTCTATTAGACTCGAAAGTGATTCTCACCCGCTTAGAACCTCTCCTCCCGACGCTCTTTCGCCTCATCCCCTCTCCACTTAGACGTTTTACTCAGTAAAATCGCTAAATGGAGAAGGGATTGGAGAAGAAATTAATAAAGAGATGGGAAATAAATGTGACATTGAATCTCAATTAATTTAATACCTAAGGTGAAAGGAGTTAATGAGGTGTTGTGGTAAACCATAGGCGGCGGAGTTCATGTCGTCGTTCTGCGTAGTCTCCCATTCAGCAATCTCTTTCTCCCTCTCCTTTATCTGTACGTTTTGTTCAATCAAACTTTAGTTTTCGTTAGGGAAATGCTCTTCCTATTCAAAAATCACCCAAAAAAAAAAAAGCAAAAATGTGACCTTTATCTCTAAATCAGGATATATTTTATCTCAAAATAGAATTATTACACTATGAAGACATATAACTATACATTCAAGTAGTGTTTCACAGTATTTTTGGTACTATATTTTAGTATTATTGACATTATATGTCTTATTTTAGAGATAAAAGTATTAAAATTCCAATTTGATTTTTCCCTATGTTTATTATTGTTCCTATTTTACTATTTCTTTCTCTCTAGCTTAGCATTCACAGCTTTTCAATCAAATTGGATAATTTAGATTAATAATTAAATACTAGTATACGACTGGTATTACTATTTGAGTATTTACAGTCACAATAAATAAATTTTGAGCACACTCAATACATTTTGAGCACTAAAGATTAGAAAGTGAGAAATACCCAACTAGAACTAAAATATATTTCATATACAAAAAGGGCAAGGTTCCCATGACATTGGGATGGGATGACCCGGGGCACTCCGGTGTCCTGTTCGTAAAATTGACGGTTCTTACCCCCCTAACCCCCCGGTAAACCCCCCACGACCCGAACACATCCCCCACCCCTTTCAATTGCACCCCACAAGTTGATTTTGATTTTGGAGTCAAAATTTGACTCCAAAGTCAAAATCAACTTGTGGGGTGCAATTGAAGGGGGTTGGGGGGGGTGTGTTCGGGTCGGGGCGGGGTGAGGGGGTTTACCGGGGGTAGAAACCGTTAATTTTACGAACGGGACACCGGAGCGCCCTCGGGTCATCCCATGAAATTGGTTCAATGTTTTTATACTTATACTAAAATATGACAATGCCAAATTTTGATGTTTCACATTACCTACATAGGATGTTTTTTTTCACATGTGCATGGGATGTATTAGTTTGATATAAGCGTCGTGTTTTAATCTTATTTAGATAGATCTTTACCAAAAGACCTAAATATGAGTAAAACATAGACAATGAATCAAAATAAGATATTCATGATTTCATCCTCGAAATAAGACTTATAAAGCCAATAATGCAAACATATACTATCTTCGTCCTTGAATATCTATCCAATTTTGACTTTTTGTATTTAAGCATTTTTAATATATACTACGTATATTGTATAGAAATAAGATAAAATAGCGTTTTAAAAATATTTTATAAAATTAATCTATTAAAACTATTTTGTATCAATATCTAATATCATTTTTATTTAATTAGTTGTCAAAGTTTACCACTTTTTACTATAAAAAGTCAAAAGTAAACAAATATGCAGGAACAGAGGGAGTAATACTAGAAAACAATATAGAATGCCAACATATAGACATATAGTGCCATATTGTGGCAGTGTAATGCCCTTATTTTGAGGATACTTAAAAACATATATCAACTTTTGACCACCAAAACATTTTTACCTTTGTCCCTCATTTGTTTATTTACTTATTTATTCACTCCATCAAAACATGATGCAAGGCTATATATAAGCCTATGGGAAGACATAATATATACTCCCTCTGTCCACCATAGATCTTCCCAATAGCCCTTTTTCTTTGTCCACAATAGATCTTCTCATTTCATTTTTTAACAAGTAAAATACCACAACTACCCCACTTACTTTACTTATTACACCCCACCCACCTCATTTAATACACTCCACCCATTTTTTATTAAGGGTATTATGGTAAACTTTCACCTTTTTTCAACTCTCCTTAAAAACCACCAAAAGTCAAAATGAGAACATCTTAGGCGGACGGAGGGAGTAGTAAATTTTCTTAGTGGTGAAATGAGAATTACCTTCTTAGCAAGCTTGTTGTTCTCATCCTGCAATGCTTTATCCTGCCAAACCATTTCAATGAGACAACTCAAGTCAATACATACCTGGGTATTTTGCAGCATGCAATAATGTAATTCCATGACCATAGCACAAATATCACAGTTTGTCACAATCTCATGCAGTCATGTATTAAACTTTTTATTTCATTGTTTGTTCTCCAAAATATATATATAGTCCTCCATCCACCACTATACCTTCATTCCAAAACAAAATTCTCATTTGTTTTTTTACAAAGAATTTAAGGAAATGATAACTTTGTCCTAGGACATTTTAATAAAAGAAAATTGATGAATTAACTCCGGAATGTCGGGTGTATATTACTATCTCTGTCTCACTCAAAATGAGCAAACTTTAATAATCAATTAAATAAGAGGAATGGTAATCTTACACCAATTTTATTGGTGTAAGATTATTACACCAATTCAATTAAAGCACCTACGGTGCTCGAATCATAAAATTGATTGTTCTTATCCCTTAACTCTCCCGGTAAACCCCCTAGCCCGCCCCATCCCCAACGCAACCCCACCAACTTCATTACACCAAATTTTAGTCAAATATTTTACCTGAAAGTCAATAAAATTTGATGTGATGGAATTGACGGGGTGTGGGAGTACGTTGGGGACGGGGCGAGCTATGGGGGTTTACCGGGAGTAGGAACAATCAGTGTTGCGGTTGAAGCACTGTAGGTACTTCAATTGAATTAATGTAATAATCTTACACGAATAAAATGATGTAAGATTACCCGTCCTCATTATGTAAATCTTATATTGCATATTAGTCCAAAAATTGTATTGATAAAGAAATGTCAAATGAAACAAAAGCACATTCATAATGATTTTACAAAGAGACACTAAACAAAATAATCGAACACGTCTAAAAAAGAAAAAAAGTAATTTTTTTAAAACCAAGAAACGGTAATTTTATTAAAGCATAAAAACGAACACATAGTCATGCAAGTTGAAACAGGCTCCACACTCATAAAAGAAGAAATAAAATAAACAAAGGCCAGAATAACAAAACAACAAAGTAAAATCCCACAGAAATAGGGTATGGGGGAACAAAGGCCAGAATAACAAACAGAACAGGCCCAAGAAATGCACTAAAGACCATGTAAGCCCAAAATCAATCACGTCTGTATCCCCGCCCCTCGCAAGGATAAGGCCTAGGATCATATACCTCGAGCCATCTAGTCAATCAAGGCATTTCTTGAAGTGAAATTTGCACTGAATAGGACTAAAACATAAGTCATTTCCCAATTTAGAATTTAAACTTTTTTATTCCCTAAATATGACTTAATAATGACTAGTGAGAAGAATAATATCCAAGTGATGTTGAACATTTAGTTGAATAATGACCAATGATCTTACATTGGGAAAAAAAATATATGGTCTTATATTGAAAAAGTCATTATGTTTTAGTCGTATTTAGTTAAATTACCCTTTCCTAAAATCAAGCTCCGCTGTCAACCAAAGTATAGTCCAAGAATATAAATGTAAAAAGTCCCGAGTATAGCGCAGCCCAAAAAGCAGCATGCATGGCCAAAAGCATAAATGTGCAGCCCAAAAGTATGAATGAAAAGCCAATTCAAAGTGTTGTGTGCAAAACCCATGCCTGAACAAAGCCCAGTCCCATTGACGAACCAGAGAACCATGCCAGAATCAAGGTCCACCAGTCCACACAAAAAGCCCATGACCAATAGAAGCATGCAGACCGAAGAGCATCCCATACAAGGCCCAAGATGCAACCCAAATCCAAATGATGTCCATTAATAGATCCGGAAAAATGTCAAGGCCCTCAAAAGAGTGAGTGCCACATTGTCGTGTAAATTCTTATTTTAAGGATGGAAACACAAAACATCTATTTTGGAGATAAAAGTTATGGTTTTACCCCTATTTTGGGTGATTCTTAAAATAAATTCCTAAGGGCTTAGCCCAAATTGCATAATATCATACTAATGCGGGGTTGGAGTGAGGGTAGGCGCGATCCCAACATTTGGTATCGAAGCTCGGGCTTAGAGCGGGCGTGAGTGCCGGACTATGCAGTGTGAGAAATCTTGGTGTGAGGATGTAAAAATAGGACAAAGACTAGAAGGGAATCTGTAGGTGGTGCCTTCTGTCGAAAAACCTCCTGACAAGAAGAGGTCACGTAGCATGTCCAACAACATTGTAGCATCGGTACATGATATGATGATTTGGTTGATCAAATGGTGTAGGCTACCAAAGAGGAGATCTGCAATTCGAGCCTTGCATCGAAAGTTTTCCTGACATAAGGCCGGGCAACATGTCTGACGAAGAGTGTAGTGGCAGTGCAAGATGATTGACAAATAAAAATGGATTATTGCTATAGGTATGGTACACACAATGTGTGGTCCTTTGTTCAGGGAAAGTTTGTTGAGATTCCTCCAAGTCAACGCAAAAGGTAAAGGAGATGAGGGACCAATAAATAGGTCTAACCCAACCCATAAGTACGGGGTCTTTTCTAAGGTGCTCAAAAACAAATCTCTGAGGGCTTAGTCCAAAAAAACTATAATCATAACAATGCGGGATTGGGGTGAGGGTACGCACAACTCCAACACGATATGATCGAGGAGGGCAATGGTGATGAAAAGATAGGAGTGACAACGAGAGATGGCGATGGCGGCAAAGGAATATAGCACCGATGGGGGGAGATGGAGGCTCCAGTGAACAATTGTATTTCTTGGGAATAATGAAAACAAGACAGAATATTTGTAAAAGGGAATACAGACTCAACTGAAACTAGGAAAACAATAACAGAAACGGATTAAAACATAAAGTCTACCATAATTAATACTGACCATAATTGAGTGCCCCCTGAAGCTGAACATCATGTCACGAATAAAAGCTTGAAAATAAGAGTCTGTAAGCATTGCCGAGGCAACGACTTAGTCAGCAAATCAGCGAGCTAGTCTTTAGAAAAGACATGAGACACACTCATAGTACTAGCAATAACTTGTTCATGAACAATGTGACAATCAGTACCCACCTACTTTGTATGCTTATGAAACGTTGGATTTTTGTGAGACATATAGTAGATTGATTATCAAAAAAGAGATGTGGAGGTGAGACAAGTACACAGAAGTCATTAAGAACACAAGTAAGATACAAACGTTCAGAAGCCACAGATGAGAGAAGTCAATACTCAGCTTTAGTAGAGGATTTAGACACGCGAGTTTGCTTTTCCGTGCTCTATAATTTTAGATTTGGTCCAAGATAGACAAAGTAACCTGAGATCGAGCGCCCATCAGACATGTCATTTGCCAAATCTGAGGTAGAATATGCCCGCAGTTGCAGATCACCAAATCGAAATGCAAGACCCCTGTCAATAGTTCCTTTAACAAACCCCATAATCCACTTCAAACTTTGAAATCATACTCTGTGGGATTATGCATGCGCTGACAAACATAATTCACTGCATACTGAATGTCCGGTCGTGTAGTCATGAGATACTGATGCCCTCCAACTAGGCTTCGAAACAAAGTGGATCAAGAAATGATTCACCCCCCCCTTCTCAGGGGACCGGATCGCCAAACTGATATAGGTTACAAGACATGCTTATAATCCTTTAGACCAGTGCGATGAAGAAGATCGGTAGCAAATTTTCTCTAGGAGACAATGATAGAGGAAGGAGTTCGAGAGACCTCCAAGCCAAGAAAATAATCAAGAAGACCCAAATTGTTGGTTTGAAATTCACTACACATATAAGTAATAAAGTCTTGAACAAGCATAGAGAACTACTTATGACAATAATATCATCAATATATACAAGTAAAATCAGCATACTAGTCGATCCATGGTAGATAATGAGACTGGTGCCACGCTTGTTCTTGCAGAACTCATACGCAAGCAAAAAAATAGAGAGGCACTCACACCAAGCTCAGGGAGCCTGTTTTGACCCATAAAGAGACTTGTTAAGCTTACAAACATGTTATGGAAACCTGGAATCAACATAGCCCAGAGGTTGAGCCACATAAATGTCTTTGGCAATTTCACCATGTATGAAAGCATTAGAAACATCCAGCTGTCGAAGCGGCTAATCATAATGAAGAGCAAGAGTAAAAACAATATGAATAGTCTGTTTTTTAAAAGCATGACCGAAAGTTTCTGAATAATCAAAACTATACTCTTGAGTATATACTTTAGAAACCAAGCACCCTTTAGAGAATGAGACTAACCCATCCGCATATGTTTAACTTTGTTAACCCACTTGCAACCAATCAGAGATTGACCCAAAGGCTTGGGGACAAGTACCCATATGTTATGTTTGATTAAGGCAGAATACTCCTCATCCATGGCAAAACGCCAAACCTCATATTTGGAGGCCTCTTTAAATATCGCTCGCCTAGAGTCAGGAGGTAAAGATTGAAGAGAGGTTGGAAAAAGTTTGGATTTAAATATACCACTTTTAGCAAGGGTATCCATTCAATGAGTCGGCCGAGGGTGGGGAGTTATTGGGGGAGGCATTAGGTGTAAGATTGGGCAAAATAATTTTGGGCTAGATGGGTTCGACTTGGGTATTGGAACTGGTTTCGTGTTGGGTACCAAGAACGGGTGTGGCATGTAAGGATATGGACGTGGGGGTAGGTCAGGTTGAATACAGGGTATGAGTGTTTTGGGTAGAGCACTGGGCCGAGGGGATTGGACAGCCCAATTTGAAAAATCGGGAAGAGGGTCGATCGTATGATGAAGAAGAAGTGTTGGGTGGGTGTGGGGCTGGGTTTGGGTGGGTAGAGTAGGTAGGTCCATATGACCAGAACAAGATTGCACCGAGGGAAGGAAGGATGGACACCAGGGAAAGACTATGGAACAGAGGAAGGGGAAAATTGGTAAACTTTGACTTCAAATTAAATAAAAATGATATTAGATATTGACACAAAAACAGTTTTATTAAATTATTATATCAAATATTTTCAAAATATTGTTTTATCTCATTAATATACAATATATATTTTATTTAATTGTAGGTCAAATGTTGAAAATAGTTGACCAAAAAAAGTCAAAACTCGACAAATACTCAGGGACGGAGGTAATATGTAATTCTCTTTGTGCTAGGTGTCAATATTTTAGTAATTTTCTTTTGGCCTTGTTTCGGAACAGTGTTTTAAATAAAATTTTAATAATGTAGATTAATTTTGAAGATGCTAACGCTAAAAGCTACCATCAGATAGCCTTTCGAAAATGCTAACACTAACATTTAACGCGTATTCCAAATGAGGCTTTTATCTCTTTTATTCTGTATAGAATTAGTTAAAATTTTAAATTAATTAACAATATAATAAGGCCTTGTTCTTTTGGTTTGGAGAAAAATTTAATTTCATCTTTTTCCAACTTCTAATTCCTTCCAACTTCTTTCAGTTTCTACCAACGACATAAAAACGGTATTTATATATGATGAATATACAATAACACCATATATCTAAATTTATAACATACTACCCTCAAATACAGACAATGATGAATTCTTTCTTATCCAAAATTAGATTTTTTTTATATATTTATTTGGGTGATCATTTAATTGAGTGACTTTTTAACATTTTAATTCTTTCAATATTTTCCAACTCCTTCCAATTTTTTTAATTTTTTCCAATTTTTTCAACATCCATCTCTGAAGGGACATTCCAACTAGACCTGGCAAAAAATGACCCGACCTATTTTTGACCCGAAACCTGACTTGAAAACACTGGGTTTTGAACAAAAGTTTTGATGACCGAACCCGAAATGACCCGCTAAAAATGGGTCAAACCCGACCTAACCGACCCGCTAAAGTAAGAATTTTTTTCAAAAGCATACACTTTACTACTCGTTTTTAGTGTATAAATTTATATTTTCAGACAAAATTTTAATGATATTGCATAATTATCTTACTTTTTTTCCAAAAATTAAACATTTTTTAATTCCTTATATTGATTTATATATCTAAAAATTACGTTAGAATTTAACATAAAATAATCTAATAGATTTAATACTTTTTTTATATTTTAAATTTATTAAATAGAAAATGTAAGTGTTAATGTAAATTTAAAAATTTAAAAAACCAAAGTCATAATTCGTTGGGTCGACCCGAACCCAATGACACTGGGTCATGAACATACATTTCTCAACCCGAATCCAAATTGACTCAAACTCGAAATAACCCGAATTTGAAGTGACTGAACACGAACCCGACCTGACCGACCGATTTGCCAGTTCTAGTTTCAACCGCCTCCCTGCATCATCGTGTAAGATCATATCTATGCGCGAAAAGGCATGATTTGTACCCTAATTGATAGAATCGTAATTTTTTTCTTTGGTTCTTTAGTACGGAGTATTACTTTTGATTCCTTCAAACAGATAAGTCCATGGACATTGAGTTGCTTGAGTTCACAACTTCACGTGGGATCAACATTTAATGACTAACAAATTACGAGTTCGAAATTAAATTTATTTTCATGTGTATTAAAAGAAATTAAGTTTCAGTTGCAAATTTTGAAACGACCACACCTATATGTGAGAGCGTGCTAGAATATACTCCGTATCAAAATCATTTTGTGGGTGGACGACCACAATCATGAGTTTTTGGTTGAACAAAGTATTATCCCATCACCAATTAAACTTTCACTTGTAATGAATTCGTATATAAAAAAGTTTGTAATAAAATATTAGTACGTACTCCGTATAAAATTATTCTTTGTTAGAAAAATTTTCATGTAATTAGTACACAATTTTTATCTTTTTAAAGCATACATCCTCCACCCCACTATTTTCGGGACATGATGGAGTAGCACGAAAATGTTAAGAAGATTGTGTGGTTGGTATTAATATTAGAAAGTAAGATAAAGTGTCCATTTGACATCAATTGTAGTATTTTGACAAGATTGTCTATCAATAAAATTTAGTTTTAGCGTTTTCAAAAAAATTCTGTATCACTAAAAAATTATCCAAAAGGCTAATGCTAATTGGAAACGTCATTCTCAAAATGAATGTAAATCACACAATATAATCCGTAACCAAATATGGTATGATATAAAAATACAAAAAAAAGACAAAATAGTGGCACAGAGGGAATACCAAATAAAATTAAAACATAAAATAAAATAAATTACCTAAGCTCCACAAAAAAATTGTGCATGGTCCAAACACATTATTTTTTTTATTGTTTTTATTTATAAAAAATGCTCATCTCACTAGTAAACAATTACTTACCAAGTACCAACACAACACATTTGTAGGTCCACCATGGATTTTAGATCTACGGTAAACTTTAATACACGAAAGAATAATAATCCAAACCTTTTTCTGGTGCAGGGAAATTGATTCAAACATGACTTGATTCTACAAGGAAAACAAACCCACAAATTAAAGATTATTTAGCTAAGCCGCGACTAAAGTAGTAGTGAAATATTCAAAATATATAAAATAAAAGTTCCATGTTTTAATTCTCGAAATAGGAGTTAAAATGCATTTACAGTGTCAATCACGACGATGTAAATTACCAAAAAGTACTGTGAGGTGTTTATATACAGTGCCACATTTCCACATCGCGAATTACTATTTTCGGGATAAAAATATGGAATTTCTATTTTGGTACTTTCTCTATATTTTGTTCCTATTTAGGGTAATTCTTATGGAAGAGTAGGTAGGGGCAAAGTTGTAAAATGGATTTCGGGGACAAATAAATTGAACCAGCTTTAATTTTTTTTTTTCAGTTAATTAAAGAATGTGGAGTAATTAATTACCTTTCTTGACCTGATATTTTTTAGGGCAGAATCCAGTTGACGTTCAAGATTCTGAAGCTCTTTAAGGCTTAAAGATTCTAGGTTTTCACCTTCATAGTGCCTGCAGCATACATATATATATATATATAGGCCACATCACACTTATTGTTAGCAAGAAAAATGCTCAAATGCTTATTTTACAAGTAATTAAAAGACATACAGTTTGTCTTAAACACTAATAAAGTTGCTAAAGTAAGCAATTAACACAAACTTATTAACATGTTTTTGGCTTAGTTATGAGTTTAAGTGGCTCCAGGAGAGTACTAATTCCATGAGAATTTATAACTACCAATTCAAACCCAAGTTAAAAAGTTATTGAAACTGCTTATACAAATAAATATGTAGAAATTTAAGTGTTTGGGCTCATAAATAAAATGGGAAATGATATTTGCATTCCATTTTTTGCTATTGGCACTCAAAAATACATTATTACCCCCTCTCACATTAATAGTGAATTATGCAATGCCAATAGCAAAAAAATGAAGTGCAAATATCAACTTCCAAATTGAATACGAGGTTTTGACCAACTTTATTTTCATTTCAATTTATTCAATTGTAGGTATAAAATTAAAAAATAAAATTTATATATTTAAAAATAACATCAAAAGTTCTACTCCATCCGTTCCATTAAATCCTTCCTCTTTCATTTTTTTCCAATTTCTTAAAACACTTCCATTTTCTAATAAAAAACCACTTTTACCCCTACTTTTTCATACTCTATCTATCACATCATATTTTTTCACTAATAAGCAAACTATCACATCTTACTTTTACCTATCACATCGGGGGAAATTGGAAAGTCAACCAAAATTACACTTTCCTTATTTTGGCCCAAAGTCAAAATGAGAATGGCTTAATGGAACTGGAGGGAGTATAAAACAAGAGTTGAAAAGACTATTATTTTATTAAATAACTAACAATAATAGATAAATAAAGTGATTAAGTTTGACCGCATAAATAATAACTAGGAATAACGTTTTAGGACGAAGAGAGTAGGTCAAAAGCTAAGTCAAAACATAGATAAAATTCCAAAGTTTTATATACTCAAGTAACATAGGAAATATTTGCACATATAATGCACATAAAAGGAATCTATTATAACTATTTACTCTACAATCTATATATAAATATTGTTTCTAAGCTGTGGTACCTCTGGTTTGTCTGTAAAATGTCCATCCTAGCCTTGAGCTTTGCATGCTCTAGGGTCCAACTTCCCTGCATAAAAAAATCAGCTACACAAAGTTAATTATTATAACTAAAAGTGAAGAATTGTAAATAAATTTACCAATATAGTTTGTATAATAAACTAAGCATACATGGGAGTCTAAATCAGCAGGATTGCTTTGCCTCTCTGCATATGAGTATCTTTCGTATCTCTCCAGTACTTTTTCCATGCTAATACAATATTTAAAAAAAAAATCAGAAAAAATGAAATGAAAAAGCACTTGGCAATTTGCTCAAAATAAGCATAAAAAATGCTTGAATAAGGCCGGGGTTGATATGATACAACCACAATATTACCCTAGTGTCTCAAAGGCTCCCGCCCGCTGCGGGGTAAGGGGGTCGGTGCGCGACACGACCCTTGTGTTTAAAACATAGAGCGGCTATTCCACGATGAGCGTCGAAAGTTACATTGATTAACCGCTACTTCACTATTAGAAAAATAGCAAAGACACTTACAAGAATCATTTTACTTTATTTCATTATACTCCAACGCTAAAAAATATTTCATTACGTAGTCAATCTTTCGCTCCATCGTAGATGATGGAATGAAGTACTTCAAATGCGTTTGTCGCTCATTTTTGTAAAAAATGCTCAATATCTATCTTTACAATATCTTAGACAAATCATCTTATATTTTTCCTTAAATATGGAAATTAAATGGACTAAAAAAGTGGCAGTTAAGTCTAGATGGAACAACTGGGCAATAGGTTTCAAGTTTCAGAGCATAGTTGGCCTTAAACACTAAACTTTCTAAAGTTTTAAGCTTTTAAAACTTTTGCAGGAAGTTAATTAAATCAATTATCAATGTCCATAGAGGGTTTCAAGTATTCCCAGAAGCCGCTTTGTGGCACTTGGATGAGGCATCTTAGCTAGGGTTATACAAGTAATTACCCAGATAGCTTACAAAGTAGGCACCGCCTGCACATAACAAGTTTGCTCAAAACTTTTTCAACACATGGGTTTTGATTTGGTTTACAACAAGCTTCAAGTCTCAACAATACCAACAAAATCTTTCTTTTCAGAATACTCATAGCTAGAGCCATTCTAGCACATTCTCAATTGACCATATGAATGATAAGATACTTGGTTTAAACCATATTAAATGGTTGTATGACATTATATTAAAAGAAAACAACAACCCAATTGAATTTCACGAGAGAGGGAGGGGTAGTCTAGATATATCAAAAGAAATACAACCATGAAAGTAGTACGTACTACTCCACAATTTTATCATATATAGAAGCAGAGATTTCAATGTAATTTGTTATTGTTTTCTTTTGAATGAAATCCATAACATGCACTATGTTTGGTTCAAGTAAGGAATTTGAAAGGGAAGAGAAAAGAAAATGAAGTGGAAAACCGTTTTTCTGTTTGGCTAAAGGAGAAAAGAAAGGAAAAGTGGAAGGAAAAGAAAATGAGAAGACAAAATGTACCAGATAGAGGAAAAATCAAATTCCTCCCATTTTGGTAAGGAAAATGAGAGAGAACCATTTTCTTTTCTTTTCCTTCCAAATTCCTCGTACCAAACATAGTGTAGGTATCTAACTTTAAACAATGCATTCTCACAATATAAAAATTAATTGTAAGTTTGAGAACAAGCTTTCTACATCTAGTTTACACAAAAGGGTTACATATCACTCTACACATTTTGCCTTAAATACTCGAATTCAAAGGTCACAAAATAAGTCCTTAATTTGTTATTATGAAGGGATTCAAACAAGTTCAAGAAAAAATCATGTCTATATCCCAAGCAAGTCATATACAACATACTCATTATGTGACTCATGCATATGACCTGTTTGTTGGGTGCTTCCTTCCAAAAGGAAACTAAGGGAGAAAATCAATATATTTGGCTATAAGCTTTGACATTGAAGGCAATACATACCATGACTGCTAAAGGGATAAAAAATTCCAAATTGGAGAATATATATCGAACTCTCTATAAATAAGAGAGATGGGAGAAAATGAAAGTCAAAGCAAAGGTTTTCTTTTGAAGATAACATGAACGTGAGTACTTAAAGAATGTTTTTGTTTTAGATAATGAGTGAAAAAATAGTGAGATAAATATACTCCCTCCGTCCCTTTAAACATGAGATGTTTTGATTTTGAAGAGATTTAAGAGTGTATTTTGGTATTGAATTTCCAAAAATGTCCTTTGATTTGATGGGTAAAATTAAGTAGGATTTGATAGGTAGATTATTAGTAAAAAGGTATGATGTGATAGGTAGGGTATGAAAAAGTAAGGGGTAAAAGTAACTTTTTAATAGAAATAAGAAGTATTTTTTGGGACGAATGAAAAAAGAAATGAGAAAGGTTTTCAGGAACGGAGGGAGTATCAAACTTGGGAAATTATAATTGTGACCCACTATTTTGGTTTTACATTTGAGAGCTATTATTTGTAATAGAGGAAGAGGTTGTGCATACTATTTATAATACTAAAAGTTCTATCTACTATTTGTAACGCTAGAATAAGGAACAAGGGGAGTATTCGTTTGTGAACGTAGCCCAAAATTTTAGGTTAACCACATTGCTAAATTCACAGTTGTTGGTACTGCACGTAGCTGCGTGTACCTCACCATAATCTCGCATTAATATGATATTCTCTGCTTTTGGCCAAACTCTCACAATTTTTTTGAGCACCACCAAAAAGTCTCATATGAATGGTTGGCTTAAGCCTAATTATTTTTGTTTACTTTTCATCCGGTGTGGGATGGTTTGAATTTTGCGATAAACCTTCCCTCAAACTAGGACCACATGACTCGTGATCTTGGCTCAAGCGCTACTCCCCTTAATTTGTCCACCGTCTTATACTGCTGCAACAACTTGTGGGATACATAGCCTGATTCTCTGATCTCTTTACCGAGAAAATTTTAGACACAAGGTATCGACCTTATTCCTCCACTGCTAGGTCACATCATTTGATATACCAAATCACCTTGCATCATTGTTACCACCTAACAAGACATGCCACCTAATCACATGTTCTTGTCAGAAAAACGTTTGTCACAAGGTACCACCTATAAACTTCCTCTCGTCATGTTCTGATTGGCAAGCCGTCACACCAAGAATCCTCATAACCCAATCCACACTCCTGCATGCTCCAAACTTTGGTTCCAATATGACATGTTGGGACTAGAAGTACCTTACCCCTACCTATCATTGAATCAGTATGGTATCGTCTGCTTTGGACCAAACCCTCACAACTTCATTTTTCGACACCTCCTAATTAATTGGTTGGGGTAAACTTATACATTTTAGTTCACTTCTCTTTTTCGACCGGTGTGGGATATACTGAATTCCCTGATACCATTGTCTTGTTTGTTGGATTTTTCCTTTTTAATTTAATTATTTATTCCACTACACGCCAACAAGATGTATCCAAGGTTGGTCCATATTCATGTTCGGGGCAATGAAAGTAAAGATTAGCTAACAGACCAATTTGGATAGTTTAAACTATTATCTTTGGAGAAGTTAGATGAAGGATCTTCGCATGGCTATGAAGATACACTTGTCAGTGTTTTCTATCGTCAAAGAAAAAGATGTGTCTGATAATGTTTGAGAATTTGAGCATAAGTGACTTATCGATGAAAACGTGTATAGTTATACTTGTAATGAAGAAGCCGGAGCAATAACTACACACTTCAAAGACTAACAACAACAAAGTAGTTTACTTGACATAGTTAACGCAAGAAGGGATCATGGAAGTTGGAGAAATAACTACACACTTCAAAGACTAGTAACAAAGCACTTTACTTGACACAGTTAATGCAAGAAGGGATCATGGATCAATCGTCAGCGTGAAAGCTGAGCGTGTAGTTTGATTTAGTTGCTACACGTAGGTAACAAGAATGACGAATGAGGAACCAATCCTAGAGGGCAGCGACGATGAAGAGATGGATGGATACTGGCTGAAGGAGTTTATTTAAGTTAATGTTATATTGAATTTAATATGTTTTCGGGCAAAGAGCCCAAAAGTTGTGATTTTGTAATAAATAATTAAGCTTCTGCACCATTTCGTTAACTCCGATGGAGATTTAAATAAATATTACTCCCTCCGTTCCGGAAAACATGGGAGTTTTGATTTTGAAGAGAGATTTAAGGGGAGTATATTTTGGTATTGAATTTCCAAAAATGTCCTTTGATGTGATGGGTAAAAGTATGATTTGATGGATAGATTATTAGTAAAAAGGTATGATGTGATAGGTAGGGTATGAAAAAGTAAGGGGTAAAAGTGACTTTTTAATAGAAATGAGAAGTGTTTTTAGGGACGGATGAAAAAAGAAAGGGGAAAGGTTTTCAGGGACGGAGGAAGTATTTTTTTAATATTAAGGTTGTTTCGCAACTTTTGAATAGGTAAGTGCTGAACCAGTAAGAGGTCTGAACCATTAAGTGCTGAACCAGTAAGAGGTCTGAACCATTAAGAGCTAGTATAGTGCTTAACTATTCAGAGGCAAATGTCTGATCAATTCAGATAAGAGGTCTTAACCATTCAGACTCTGTATAATACTTAATCATTCAGAGGCAAATCTCTTAACCATTCACACATCTGAACCATTAAGAGGCTGAAACAAACAGTCTGAACCATTAAGTGTTGAACCATTCAGACATCTAAACCATTAAGAGGCTGAAACAAACAGCCCCTAAATGTTTTAAAGTGTTTTGAAAATTATTATGTTTGGATGCCATTGCGGTGACAACCCGATCCGCTGGTCCACGTGTTTGAGTCACTCGGATCGGGGTGTTACAGAGTGTCTTTTCAATTATAACTCTCCACCTTCTAGAATGGATAATGTATTGAATCTCATTCATTCTAACGTGTTTAGTCCACTTCTGAAGTGACTTAATAGAGCTTGATACTTCATGGCCTTCATTGATGATGATTCTAAGAAGACAGTGACTTATACCATTATGTCTAAAGATCAAGTGCTAGAAAGAAACTAGGAAAAGATCAAATGTATCCACATAGGCAATGATGGAGAGTATATTAGGCAATTTCATGCTTATTGCAAAAAATATATTATGTAACATCATACGACGGCCCTAAAGACACCATAATTAAATGGCTTGACTAAGAGGATGAATAAAACTTTGGTAAAGAGAACAATATGTTTACTCCCTCATTCAAAGTTTCATAAATCATTTTGGGGTAAAGTGTCAGTTACTATAGTGTATGTGTTAAATAACTCACTAGGTCCCTAGAATGAAGTTCTAAAGAAGGTTTTGCTAAGAAAAAATGTTTTTTATGACCATCTTCAAGTATTTTTGTGTAAATATTTTGTTCATGATTCTAAGGACAAAATTCAAAAGCTTGATGTCAAATTTGCTGGTATTTTTGTGTAAAGCTTTTGTTCATGATTCTAAGGACAAAATTCAAAAGCTTGATGTCAAATTTGTAGGTATTTTTGTGTACAGCTTTTGTTCATGATTCTAAGCACAAAATTCAAAAGCTTGAAAACGACAATGTGTCTTTATTGTCTATGTTCAAGATGAATTTTGCTATATGTTCTATGATTTAGTTAGTAAGAAATTGATTAGAAGTCAAGATATGGTCATTGTTCAACATTAAACCAATAGGAATATCGACAAAGAAGAGCTAGGAAGAAATCTTTACTCTTATAGATAATTCGGCAAGCTTCAAGTTAAATTTTTTGACAGAAGTACCAACTCTAACTGAACATGAAGTTCATAACCATATTCTATATGAAGATGATGTAGTAATGAAATTAAACTAGAAGAAGGGGATGTTTTTATTGGTCAAACATGGCCACCAACATTGCTTGAAGAGTCTAGTATCCTTAAGAAAATTTAGTAGAACGTAAAACCCCCTATAAGATACATAGTTGATTAGAGGTTAACATCGATTGACAAGGGAGAACCTAAAAGCTTCAATGAAGCTATGGGCGGTGGTAGTGAGGTTCGAAATAGAGACCTCGTAGCCAACAAGACTCTGATATCATATCAAGAAGTAACTCAATCAAAAGTTCAAGCTTGTAGTTGTAGGTCCATGAAAGGTAATATACTCTAACATGAAGAATAATTAGGTGTTCAAAATCAAGCGTGAAGAGTGCGTAGTCCATCCACGGTTTAAAGCAAGATTGATCGTCAAAGGTTTCAACTAAAAGAAAGGTTTCAACTTGATGAGATATTTTCATCTATTGTGAAAATGACATCCTTAGCCTTCATCATTGTCACTGTCAGATCTCATTGTCGTTGTTATTGTGCATTGCCACGTTGTTATTGTCATCACATAGTCATTATTTTCTATTGTGATGTCATTACTACTCATCATTTTACGGTTGATATGAAATAACAAAAAAAGAAAATAACAAACAGCAATAATTATTATGGAATAGAGGAATAGTATTCTTTTCTTATTTGTAACTCTATGTCAAGGATATGCTCCTTCTTATATTATGTCATTTAGTTGATAAACCAATGTCACATCCACACCATGAGATCGAGCTCAGATAAAAGACTTGATATGGAGATGATGGATTTTAACCCATCAAGGTATCTATTTATCATATAGAGTCGCATAGATTTATATACATATAGGATAATTATTACGGACACACGAATATTTACATGGAAATCAAATTGGTGAACCTGTATGCCTTTTTATGCGATACCATGCGAGTGGCTGTGTCTTATTACGTATTTGAAGAGTATTGTACATAAGATTGCCTTGAAAGCCATGAATAAAGCTTTAAGTTTTTTAAGGATCCTTATGAGTGGTAAGAGAGAGTGTGTTTAGTATATATGTGCGTATTGGCAGATAGAGGCTCCCATAATCAAGTATGGCCATGTTCTCTTCACCTAATCTGCATGTAATATATTTAAAGTTATTCCTGATCTGATCTGGTCTAATATGATCTGAAGTGATTCCAATAAGAAAAACTAATAAGTAATAAGAATAAATTGAAGAGAACATGACATATATCTTGACTCTCTCTTGTATAGCTAATTTGTAGGGAGCCTAAGGTTAGGCTACTTCTTGGGCATAAGGTAAGAATAAATTGAAGAGAACATGACATATATCTTGACTCTCTCTTGTATAGCTAATTTGTAGGGAGCCTAAGGTTAGACTACTTCTTGTTAAACTTCTTTTGTAACTTACTCTCTCTTTAATAGGCTTCTTGGGTCTTTAGGCCTCATTAGTCTTCTTTTAAAAATTACTCCGTATTTCTGTCAAATATCTCTAGGCCCAAAAGAGTATTATTCCATCAAGAAATGTATAGAGACCGTCAAGTTTTATTTTATATTTATCTCAAAGATAAATGCAAAGTGTCTGAAAAATGACTCAAACTCTTGTGTTCTTGGTAGTTTCATGTATGTTATTTAGACCGACCTAGTCTAGCTTTTGTTAGAAGTATATTAAGTCTAAATGTGAGTGCATAATCTTGATAAGAAACATCAAAACGCCATTAAGTGAATTTTGCAGTACTATATTATAATGTGTAATTCTTCTTTGGGCTTGTTTTTTTTTTAAATTATCATTACAAGTCTAATACATATATAGGCCTTTGTATATTGTGTGATTATGGTTGTGGTCTTCATAGAAGGCCCGTGGGTTATATTTTTACTCTTGGTAATTAATTGCACTGTCAATGCATGGGTGGTAAATACCCTATATATCACTTGGAAAGTCACACTCAAGTCTTTATTAGTTGCATTAGCTACAACTTATGCAGAAAATCTTGCACCCACAAAAGGTGCCTAGCTAGGAAGCTTCTTTGCCTACTTGGCTAGGAGGTTTCATTATGGAACATTGTATTTCACTCAAAGCCTTATTAACAAGAAATTGATACCTATCATGCCAAAACAAAACAGATTCATGTTAGATATAACATTCTTTATTCAAGATGCTATTGTTGCATGCACAACATATGTAATGCTCCCACTCTTCTTCTTTGAAAACTCTTCCTCTTTCATTTCTTACATTTTCAATAAAACACTTCTATTTTTCAACAAAATGACTCACATATCCAAATAAAGTCATTGCAATATGTTTCATCAAAAAGTTCCTATTTTATTACGGATAGAAATTGTTTTGGGGTACTTTAGATATTTTAGATGGAGTATAAGTGTTTAATGAATCTAGTTTTAAAAATCTACTTTAAAAACTTTAGCATAAAAAATTTAGTTTAAATTACAAAAAATAAAATCTTTGCTCTAGAAAGCAGATTTGAACTGACAATGGAGTCTTACTTATAAAGTACTCTTTGCGTCCCATAATTTTCATTCTTTTTGCTTTTTCACGGTCTCTAGTGCACTAATTTTACCCATTAATATCTTTATTTATATACGAAGTATAATTTTATACTATAGATATGATATTTTATACTTTATTTCAAAATAAATCTATTGATATTAAATTTATATCATAATTGAATATGTTTTTTCCATATTTTATTGTCAAAGGTTAGAAAATTTTGACCAAAAAAAACAAACAGGAAGATAATTCTAGAACTGAGGGAGTATATTATACCATACCTTTAATTCTTTCTCCTCATCAATTTTATTGTATAAAAAAGCGATCAAATATTGTGATTCTCAAGCTCATGAACTGCTATGGGAAGAAGGTTGAACACAAACAAATAATGCTCTTCTTGAATTATTCATCACAATTTTTGCTCTTTTGTTATAAAATTTGGTCTGTGATGTGAACATGGCATTGTATGTCGGCAATTCCCAGCAAATGACATTGTTTCTTGGCGTTTCATTGCGTTTTTTAAATTATACATTCAAATTTTTGGCCTTATGCATTGTCATATTTGTTAAGATGTATTACCATCTTTGGAATTGTAACTTAAGCTGAAATTGTATATTGACATTGCGTAATGAAATGTGGAGAGCTGGTTTTTTTGTAGGATGAGCGTGATTTTTTGAAAATGAATTCTGGTCCTATGATTTACTCTTATTTTAGTCTTTAATTTCTTCCATGCATTTATCATTTTGTTCAAATTTAATTATTTCATTTCTAAAAGATCTCATTCCTAAAAATTGAGCTTACAATGTCAAACATGTCTTTGAAATGAACTTGTCCCTCATTCATGCATGTCAACAATATATGTGCCTATTATAATTCATTATAATTTCATAATTGAATATAAAAAAAATGAACAAGTAATTTTGAACAAAGAAACTAAATAAGTAAATAAGACACTACGGAAGGAGTAAAAATGATTAACAACAAAGGCAGTTTTATAACACGTATATACCAGAATAAATACACCATGGATTAGATAACATTAAGGATAAAGGAAAATGCTGTCCGAGGTTTCCTTCCATAATAATTATTATTATTACTATTATTACCATTATTATTACTATTATTACTTACACGGTGTTATTTTATGTTTTATTGTAATTAACTTTATTTGTATTACTCCTTCCCCTTATTAATTTTTTTCTCATTTTTCTTTTTTGGGTTGTCCAAATTTTTTTCTCGTTTCCTATTTTGGCAATTTTTTTTTAATAAATATGTCATTATACCCTTATTTTTTCTCTGTACTATTCACTTTTTTCGACCACATTAAGAATGACACATGGAAAGTCTTTACACTTTTGAACTTTTTTTTAATCTCCATGCCACATCAAAACGGGAAAAGAAATTTCTAGACGGAAGGAGTAAGTGCGTAGAAATTAGGGTTTAGGGTCCAGAACCATTCGAAGAGGACTGGAGGTGTAAAAAATGCGTCCAAAAAGCAGGTCCAGAATTAGGCTTCTATTTAAATAAATAATAAAAAAAATATTATCCCCAAAACATTTAAAATAAATATTAAGCCGCCCTTTTTGACAAGATCGGGACGATCATTCATAACCGGATGTAAAAAAAAAAATTGGTCATATAGTACATGAGATATTAAAAAGAAACTGCACCAATTGTACCTTATGCTGATCAACTACGTACTACAAACAGGCACTATAATAATGACTATCAAAGAAATTAATTAAACGCAGTAATTAATTACCGCCACTTTCTATACAACAGAAAGTTACTGCTTTAATCTTTTACTATATGATACTCCTAATAAAAAAGTACTTCCTCTTTTACTATATGATCTTTCCAAAGCACTATTCCAACTTCACGAGAATTTATATTTATTTGTGTTTTTTCATTGCCTATATGATAAAATAAAATATTCTTGTCACCATTTGTTTTGTTGAACTTCTGGTGTAGTTTTAAATATGTATATTTTATTTTTTATTTCTATACCAATATTTAAATAAAATAGATTGAAAAAACTTGGAATTTTTCTTCGTTTTGCGAACCGGGAAGATCATTATAGGACGGAGAGAGTAGCACATTTTTTTAAAAATTAAAGAACTTCCTCCATTTCACAAAACACACACTTCCTCATAATCTTTTGTGCATCTTTCAAAATACTTTTACCTTTCTTAAAAGGAAAATGCTAGGGTGCCACCACATGAGTGTTACCATGGGTGCACCCATGCTTCGCACAGACAAACACAGACGATAATTGTCCGTGTCGCCCAGACAATTATCGACTGTGTTTGTCTGTGCGAAGCATGGATGCACCCATCGTAATACCCATGTGGTGGCACCTTAGCATGGTCCTCCTTAAAATGTCTAAAATACACCTTCACATCGTAGTTCATTGCGGGTAAATATTATTATGAAAGCTTTTTAGATATTTCGGGTGAATAGAAGTGTTTTATGTGAGAGACACGAAAAATTAGAACGGAATTATTTTATGAAAGGGAGGGAATAGAATGGAAGAACTAACAAAACATGTGTGAACAAGACCTCTTAGAATTTTCAATATTTTAACTGTATGATACTCCCTAGTCCCAATATATTAGGCTCTCTGTAATATGCAAACATATATACCAAAAATATAACTTAATTATTTAGAAGATAAAAACATACAATATGTTACATCTTCCGTCCATCAATTTCTTTCTCAGTTTAATTTTTTAGGTCAAAATTTTAAAACTTTGATTACAAATTACAGCAAAAAATAAATTAAATGATTATAATATAAAATTAATATAGATCAAAAAATTCATTTTAAAGTATTATATTTTTGTATAAATATAGAAATTAATAGTCAAAGTGTTACATTGGAGATCGATAAAAAAAATTAAATTTATGAAGGGATGGAGTATTTTAATTAATAGGGAGTAAAAGTTTAAGATTTTACATCAAAATCGAAGCAAGAATCAAAGCATATATATACCAGCAAATGAAATCAAGACAGATCACAGAAAAGAAAAGAGGATTATTAAATTTTTCCTTCTCAATTTTAATCCATCAAATGAAATCCGATCATCATCAACAACAACAAATAAAAACTTGTTATTAGTTTAAAAAAAAAAATCAAAATCCCAGCAAGAATCACAAGATATAGCTGAAAGATCGACAGGAAACCAATAAGAAATTAAATTAATAATTTTTTTTAAAAAAAAACACAGAAAAGATCAAATATAAGTAGAGAGAGAGGACAGAACATACCAAGAATCAGAGGCGTATTCAAAGAGCTTTCCCTTAGTGGAGAAGACGATGAGGGCGACTTCGGCGTCGCAGAGAACCGAAATCTCGTTGGCTTTCTTGATCAGACCGGACCGGCGTTTCGAGAAGGTCACCTGCCGGTTTATCCTGTTCTCTATCCTCTTCAGCTCCACTCTCCCTCTCCCCATTTCTTCTTAGCTTTCTTCTTGTGAATTGATTATTCCGCGGATTGAACCAGCAGCAGCAGATCAGATGCTCTCTCCCTGGTCTCCTCACAATCAGACCATATACCTCGCTCTATATATACACTGCACCCCTTTTTTTGTACGCATATACTCCCTCCGTCCCCCTGTATTTGTCCACATTTGACTTTAAAAACTGTTCATCTAAGCACTTTGACTCATCAAATTCTCTCAATGTGTAAGCCTAAATATAGTAATGTGTGATCTTGTTTGATTTGTCTTAACATATAGATTATTAATATATAATTTTTTAATATACAAATTACGAGATAAAATGAATTAAAGAAGTGCATTGAATGGTGTGTAAAAATGAAAGTGGACAAATACAGGGGGACGGAGGGAGTAACATTTAAAAGTTCCAACTTTTTTTTTGCTTTCTTTCTTCGTCCAAAAATGTTCTTACTTGATGAAATTTTGACCATAATACCAAGTTTTAAATTGTCATAAAAATTACTACCTCCGTCCCATAAAACATGGGATGTTTTGTTTTTTGAAGAGACTTAAGAAAGTGTATTTTGGTATTGAATTTCCAAAAATGTCCTTTGATGTGATGGGTAAAAATAGGATTTGATGGGTAGATTATTAGTAAAAAGGTATGATGTGATAGGTATGGTATCAAAAAGTAAGAGGTAAAAGTAAATTTTTAATAGAAATGAGAAGTGTTTTATGGGACGGATGAAAAAAGAAAAGAGAAAGGTTTTATGGGACGAAAGGAGTATTTTAATAAGGACAATATGAAATGACAAAAAATTAATAAGTTTGATTTCAAACGTTTAAATAGTTCGAATAACATGATTATATAACATTATTATTTATTATAAAAATTATATAAAAATGAAAGCGGCAACAAATATTAAAGCTAATACACATTGGAGGGTAGCTAATAACCAATTTGTTTGCAAACACAATAAGAAACGACACAAAAGTACTTCCTCCAATCCTAAAAGCTTTCATATTTTGACTTTTTTTGGCGAAACAGTAAGTCATAAATTGTGAGAAAGATATATTTCATTATAAAATAAATTCAATATAATTAGATTCATTTTAGGTTATAATTTTGATATATCATTTATTTATTTAGTTTATGTTTAATTCAGATTCAATAAGTGTCAATGTTTAACTAAAAATGTCAAAACAGGAAAGATTTTTAATATCGATAGGAGCACTTAATTTTTGCTCAAATATTCAAATAACTTAAAATACTCCCTCGGTTCCTATAAACCCTTCCACTTTTCACTTTTGACAAAAATAAAGAAAGTGTAATTTTTGTTGACTTTCTATTTTTGCCCCTGATGTGATGGGTAAAAGTAAGATGTGATAGTTTGGTTATTAGTGAAAAAGTATGATGTGATAGGTAGGGTATGAAAAAGTAAGGGTAAAAGTAGTTTTTTAATAGAAAGTGTAAGTATTTTAGGAATTCAAAAAAAACAAAAAGGAAAGAGTTTTGTGGAACGGAGGGAGTAACACATGCAATTAAAATGTATTATTATTAATTACTCCATCCGTTTGGAACGGAGGGAGTAACACATGCAATTTAAGAAATTATTAAATTGTAGTTGACTTCCAATTTTGCCTTTCATGTGATAGGTAAAAGTAAAATGTAACAGATAGGTTATTAGAGATAAAATATGATGTGATAGGTATGGTATAAAAAAATAAGGGTAAAAGTGGTTTTTTAATAGAAAGTGGAAATGTTTTATTGAAAGTGAAAAAATATGAAAGAGAAATTGTTTTTGAAAACAGAGGGAGTATATAATAGATTTTGAAAAAATAGTATAAAATAACCCTACTGGAGCCTGGGTCGGGCCATGAGTCATGACTGGGGGTGTTTGTGGAGAAACTGAGATGGGGACAGGGGTTATTTTTTCTTTTGTGGGGGATAAGGTTGTTTTGGGTGAAACCGGGGTGGTTTGGGGAGTATTTGTTTTCGACTGCTGATTGGTGGGAAGGGGTGGGAGGCTTAAGTGTCCCTTTTGAGGCCACAAATTGTCGCAGGGAGGGTTGGAAAGTTGTGGGGGGGGGGGGGGGGGGGATGGGGTTGGGCCCCCAGGGGTGCCCATCTTTGCGGAAGAATAAAAATACTCCGTACTGTTTCCACCTCCGCTTACTCCATGACTTGTCATCTCTTTATTGGCGATACCCTCTCGTTCCATTGCCTCCAATTATTTTCTTTTCTTTTCTCCATCATTTTTATTTATTTATTTTCCTTCACTATTTAAAAAAATAGAATATTTTACTTATCTTTCATTTTGTTTTTATATACTCCCTCCGTCCCTAAATATTTGTCACACTTTCCTTTTTCATCCGTCCCAAAATATTCACCACACTTCTAATAATGGAAAGTAAATTGGTGTGTTAAGACTATTATACCCCTGCTTTTTCAAAATCCTTATCTTCAATCAGAATTCTTTCCTCTCATTCTCACCACACTCTTTCGTCTTCTCCATCTGATATCTCATCTTCAATCTTCTTCTTCTCCATAATCTCTTCATCTCCGCGACATTCTCAAATTCATCTCCGCCACAATCTTCGTCTTCTCCACTCCCTAATCTATGGGTAATCCAGATCCCTCATATCCCAATTTTAATCTGTTGATACAGAAATCACCCTCGCGAGGTAGATTCCCCCAAATTGGTGGATCTGGACGAGGATTGAAGCGTCGTTATCCTACTCCTTCGACTTCTACTTCTGATACAGACCCAACCTGGAAGTATTGTAAGAAGTACGGGGATGTGGCGATGTTTGATGAATCAAATCTGGAATTTGAGAGCAACGATGGGGAATCCGAAGAGGTGACATCTGACTGTGATCATAGCCAATTGGTCTGCACAGATTATGCTTTGATGGTGAACCCTCCACCAATACCCTTCGATTTGCCTTCCTGTGGTATGACCTCTCCTCAATAACTTTATTATCGAGTGAATTGTCTCTGCATGTTATGGTAATTCAATCTCTTAACTAATGATGAAGGGGGGATTAAATTTCAACACTTTTTAGTGAGGCCATCACATCTTTGTGCCATTTGTGAAATCAATTTATGTATTTGGTTGTCTACTAGTGTGGCCCGAGGTGTATAATGCCCAAATTTTGGAGTATTTGACCTTGATGTGTGGTCTGTGATGAGTTGAAATGTGTACTGGTCTTGCCATTCATTCATTACGTGAAATTTTACTTAGTGTGACTGCTCTATGGTCTGTGATGACTTTAAAATCTGTGACCTATGTGTTGCCATTCATTCCTTATGTGAAATGCTGCCAGTATGTGATCCCTAATGTTTGTTGCCCACTGTGACTGCACTGTGGTCTGTGATGACTTTAAAATCTGAGACCAAAACTGTGTTGCCATTCAATCCTAATGTCAATGGCTGCCTAGTATGTGATCCCTAATGTTTGTTGCCCACTGTGACTGCACTGTGGTCTGTGATAACTCTAAAATCTGAGACCAAAACTGTGTTGCCATTCATTCCTTATGTCAAATGTTGGCCAGTATGTGATCCCTAAGTGTTTGTTGCCTCATGTGCCTAATCTGTGGTCTGTGATGACTCTAAATCTGAGACCAAAACTGTATTGCCATTCATTCCTTATGTCAAATGCTGGCCAGTATGTGATCCCTAAGTGTTTGTTGCCTCATGTTCCTAATCTGTGGTCTGTGATGACTCTAAAATCTGAGACCAAAACTGTGTTGCCATTCATTCCTTATGTCAAATGCTGGCCAGTATGTGATCCCTAAGTGTTTGTTGCCTCATGTGCCTAATCTGTGGTCTGTGATGACTTTATAATCTGAGACCAAAATGCATTCAGAATATACTTATACATTCATTGAATACATAATTCAGGAGCACTTACAAAACTTGTCCCCTACAAAAATAAAAAAAGTACCCTTTGTACTAAATACAAGTCAGCTTGAACTACCCCCACCCCAAATATTAGTACAAGTCCCTCCAAAAAGCAAAAAATTAAAACAAAGAACTTAGATTGTATTTCTAAGTCAATTGTTACTAGGCCCCTGTTCTGCTAAGAACTTCATGGCTGCCTCCACCACTTCCATACTGACTTGAATATTCTGAGGCAACTGATCCATCCTCTCCAGTCTGTTTTTCCCAATGTGTGGTATCTTGTAGTTATTTCCTCCTTTTTGCGCTAGAATCTGTTCCATCACACATTGTAAGGTCAAGAAGACCTTATTCAATTTTTGAGGGGTTAACTCCTCAAATGCACTCTACACTGCATTGATCAGTTCATTTATGTTCCTTGGGGCTTTTTGGTTTTTGAGACTGTCTATGGATGCAAAGAATCCCAAGTCTAGTACATTCAGATCAAGGCTGTTAGGAGGTTGGTACTTTATACAAATGTTCCACCCATCTTTTTGACAGCTAAGGACTATGTCTGGATCATCAGGGTGTACATGAGGTTTGGCATTATCTTGTTGTATGATGACAATCTTTGCCCTTGTCTTAGTCCATTTGGCCTTAAAGGCAGGTATGACCTGATTCAGCATCATTTGCTTCATCACATCTCTGTTAACAATTGGAATGGGCTTTGTTTCTAAAGTACCTGCAGGCCTGTTTTTACTACTCCTCTTTGCTCCTTCCTGAAATGTGAAGGGGAAAATACCCACTTTCCCATCCCAAATGCTTTCTTCATCACCCTCCAACATTGGTCTACCCACAACTGTTAGGAACATTATTTTGGGTATAAATTTTTTTGATTGTGCTGATCTATATGGATCTTCTTCATTGGGGAGTGTGTAAAAGGTACTTGTCTCTTGTGATTGTTGGAACCACTTCTCATCTATGTGAACATAGTCATAAAAGTGATGAATTGTTGGGTTCATGGGTATTGTTTGGGGCATGATATGATCTAAACAAAAACGTAGTCTTTTAACCTTACCACTGTCTGTCAGCGAAGGCTTGATTGCATTCGTGTGACGTCGAATCTGCTTTTCTTTGAGTAGCCTGTGCACTGTGCTTTTTGATACATTTAGTTGGCATGCAACTGCACGAATGTTTTTCCTTTTATGAAAATGAACTTCAACCAGTTTTCCTAAGTCACACGTGACTCTTTTTCTGCCCACACGCCCCCTCATTTGTGGTGCCACATTAATGGGTAAGCCTGCATTAAATTGTTGTTTTGCTTTGGTCCATAAGGTGTGAACGGCCCATCTGTTAGTGTTGAACTTCGCTGCTACTTCTTTAATGACCCCCCGATGAAGTTTACAGTCTTCTTTGGCTTTTCCAATTAGCATTTCAACTATGCGTTTCTTTTGAGTATCAGATAGTCTGTGCGTCGTGTTGTTCTCCTGTTGTTCCTCTTCGTTTTCGTGCACAGGTTCTTCGGGCTACCCGGTATGCACTCCACGAGAAGTCGATGTGTTTGTCCGAGGTGTCCGTGGGGAAACAACCTCGGCTAAACGTCCCATATCACTGAATGACGCAGTAGCCCGAATGCTAAGGGTGGGAACATCGGCGTCAAAAGATAGATCGTCTCCACGTGAAGCCGGCGTCGGATCTTCGTTGAGATCGAACTCATGGGCAGCCGGGGGCAGATTGAGATCAAATACATGAAGTGTGGATGAAGATGGATTTGAAGATATGTAATCCATTTTGGGTTAGAATTAAATACCCCTCTTCAATGCACACAACTTATTTATATGGGCATTGAAGAGGGTGTACTTAGGGGAAAAATTGGGGGGAAAGAATGTCAAATTTTGGCTCTTTTCCCTCTTTATTTTTAAATGAAATTTGTGTGTGGTGTATTTGGTGATGATGTGTACAGTTTGTGGCCTAGTTCTAAAATATTGACATTGATGTGATATTTACTTTAATTAAGTACTCCCTTTCTATCCCCTTTTTGGTTTGTAGGCTTGCTTTGGGACGGGTGGGTGGGGGTAAATTTGGAAAAAAAATGCTTTTTAACTACTTCCTAAAATTGTGTGCAAGTCAAAGTGTGGTGAATAAATAGGGACGAAGGGAGTACTTTTTAAATGCTCTAATCCGATTTGGATATTTATCTAGGTTTTGTTTTTTACACTTAAAAATGACAAACATTGACTATTAATTAATAAATATTGATCCAAAAATCATTTTATTAGATTTATTTTAAAGAATATTTGTGAATTTTGTTTTTTTCTAATTAATATACCATATATTTTTATTTAATTATAAATCAAAGTTGAATTTGGTTGGCTATACCAATTTTAAATTAAAATGATTTGATAACAGTAATTTTATTAGAGACAGTGGTGATGGATTTTAATCCATTAGTTATAGGTTAGAATGAGTATTAATAGAACCATACCCATTTTTTAAGGCTCTCTTCGGTAAACAAAATTGAAATTCTAATTCAATTCTAAATCCTTTATTTGGTATAATTAAGAAACTAATATAGAACTATATTATAATTTTAAATTCTTTGTTTGGAAACACAAAATTGTTTACACAATAGGTATGGGAAAAAATTAACAAATTTGAAAATAAATTATGCAAATCCACAACACAAGAAGCTGGTGAGAAATTCAAATTTTTGACGCAGCTAGTTAACTAATAATCGAATAGTATGAGATCCCATCTCCAAGGACAAATGGGCGCAATCACTGATTTTTAATTTTAAATGTTATTTTGCAATTTTTAATTTTTAATTTTATTTTTTGATTAGTCAAAGAAGCCAAAGTTTGTCAAAAAAAGTCAAAAGGCAGCCAATTAGTTATTTTCCGAACACACCCAAAGTTTATAAGACCTATTTCTTGTTATGAGTAGAAAAAGATCCAAGTGATTTCATTTTGACCCGTAGAATTCAAATTCTAGATTTCAAATTCTTTTCTTGTGGTGAGTAATTTAAAATGTGGAATTGGAAACTTTTGAATTAGAATCAATTCCAAATCAACATATATTTGTGCTACCAAACAACAGAATTAGAATTGGCTTCCAATTCAAATTCAATGGCCTGAATTTCGTGCACCAAACCCAACTTAAATATATTTTGTATTTCTTTAATAACTTACAGCTTAGATTTGCTTACCCCTTCTTCACGGGGGAAAGAGTAGTGTTACATCTTAATCCTTGTTGGTTGTGAAATAACTAGAGCGCATCGAGAATTACTAATCAAAATAAGTTTGCAGACAGATCGATCAAATTGACTGCTGAGAAAACACTACAACATTTATCACACAAATAGTGTATACTATACGAGTTCCTCCCGTCACATGCACACATGTTGAACATAAAGTAAAAACAGTAAATAGTGTTTCACGTGTATGTTATAACTTTTCACTAAAATTTTAAAGCAGCTTACACTGGTAAATAAAAATGTGCAAAGACATACTTCTCCAAATAGTTATTACAAAATTTCAAAAACTAATATTATTATCTTGAACGATGTTCAAACTTCTTCATAGCTATCAAACCTTCACCGAAACATTTTCAAGGACGTGTTGGTAGCCCAAATTCCAGAATACTCTCCACAAAACCTAGAACGTAGCTTGTACATCTAGAGAAGACAAGCAGTTTTTTCGCCCTCTCCTTTATTCACTATAGTTCTAGTGAAGAATGTCGTGTCACTCTCCTTCATGTTGTGGATAAAAATAGAGGTGGCAATCGGATCAACCGGATCGGTTTCGGGTTGGATTTTTTTCGGTTCGGATATCTTTTGGTTATATGTTATAATTGATTCGGTTAGTTTCGGATCGGTAAAATTTCGGTTCGGATTTGATTTTGGTTCTATGCATTTTTCGGTTCGTTTCGGATTCGAGTCGGTTCAGATACGGTTTGGTTATAAATCGGTTCGGATACAATTTGAGTCAGATATATTTCGGTTTTGGGTCTAGTTCGGTTCGGATGTATTTCAGTTTCGGATCAAATATATTTTGGATATATATTATTTTCTAATTAAAATTTAACTATTTGTGTTTCTTTTTATGTTTTATCACATTTATCAATCTATCATCAATTTAATACCTCATATTATTTTATATTTTTTTCTAGTTATATTATCTCTACCCTAAATAATCTTCCCTTTTTGACTTTTTAGTCATATTTTACAAATTTGGACTACAAATTATGAAAACATATATATTCAATTATGATATAAATTTAATATAATTAAATTGATTTTAAAATTTAGTTTTGAAATATCAAATTTTTCTCACATCTACTACTCCGTAATGTACTTATGTACATAGATGTAAGGATAAAAGATAAATTCAAATAGTCTTATGTTCATTTGAATACAATGTGGTAAAAATTGAGTAAAATTGGGTGAAATTAAGTGAATTTTATTCAATTGAATGCAAAATTTGTAAATTATTGAGTATATTTGGTTGAAAATAGAGAAAATTAAATTTAATAGAGTCAAATATAATTAATTTTACACCTAAATGTAATGATGTAGATCAAATTTAAAAATGATCGCTAGAGAGTCTTTTCAAAATACTAATACTAGCATCTAATTTTATTGACTAATATTGAGTGAATTGGTTTGAAACTAATCAAATTAGCTCTCAAAATCAATAAAATTTATTGTAATGAGATCAAATTAGGATAAAATCTAGTTATTCCATACAATTCATCATATATTCCTTTCGTCCCAAAAAGAATATCACACTTCACTATTTAAAAATTATGAAAATTTTATTTGTTTATGCGTTATCATTTATATGTATAACTTATCTTTAATTTCTACATATAATAAATTTAAGGTATAAAATTTTGTACTTTTTTTCAAGAAGATAATCCATTTTATGAGGGAATGAGCAAGTAATGTAATTATTTCAAATGGTAAAATAAAAGTAAAAATTTTAAAATATAATATGCTGATTGAAAGGCAAACATAGTTCTGAATTTATCAATTTTAGTTCTAATCGGGTTCGGATATTATCGGTTTTAGATCTAATCGGTTTTGGATTTTATCGGTTTCGGGTATTATCAGGTTCGGATATAATCGGTTTCAGGTTTAATCGTTTCGGATATTATCGGTTTCGGATTTAAATCGGATATGAATTATTTAGTTTGGTTTCGGTTCGATTCGGATTATTTCGGGTTTTCGGTTATAGATCGGATCTTCGTTTTTCGGTTCATTCCGGTTTCGGTTTCAGATATTTCGGTTCGGTAATCGGTTCTGGTTCTATTTTGCCAGGTCTAGATATAAATGATGAGCGCCTCTCAACCAAAAACTAGATCGTGTCTCCCTTTACTCTCGTGTATTTCCCCCTTTTTTGTGTGATACTTGTGGTATATATAGGAAAACTTAAAACCCTAACCAAGTGGAATTAGGAGAGCACGCCGTACGAAATCTGGCGTGGGACAAAATCGAGTTTTTCGCAGTTTAAGATACGGGGTTGTGACGCTTATGTAAAATGCCTCATGACGTCTAGTAAGCTGGAGCCCAAATCCGATAAGTGTAAGTTTGTGGGATACCCCTAGGAAACTAGAGGGTATGAGTTCTATCACCCTACCGACAACACAATCTTTGTTGCCCGGCATGGGACCTTCCATGAGAAGGAGTTTCTCTCCACTATCTCTAGTGGGAGAAAGGTAGACCTCGATAAAATTCGAGAACCACAAGAGGAAGTCCCGATAGTATTGGAACGTGAGCAAGAGGGTCAAGCAATTAAACCTCAAATTGCTCAAGATATACCATGTAGGTCAGACAGGATATGTAATCCTCCGGTTAGATACAGGTTCCTTGTATCTGATGAAGGTGGCGTCTTACTAGTAGATCAAGACAAACCTGAGACATACCTCGAGGAAATTTATGGCCCCGAATTCGAAGAATCGATTGAAGCGATGGAATCCGAAATGGAATCTATGTACACAAACCAAGTCTAGAGCTTGGTTGATGCACCCGAAGGGGTAAAACCCATAGGAACGTGAGTAAGAGGGTCAAGCAATTAAACCTCAAATTGCTCAAGATATACCATGTAGGTCGGACAGGATACGTAATCCTCCGGTTAGATACAGGTTCCTTGTATCTCATGAAGGTGGCGTCTTATTAGTAGATCAAGACAAACCTGAGACATACCTCGAGGAAATTTATGGCCCCGAATTCGAAGAATGGATTAAAGCCATGGAATCCGAAATGGAATCTATGTTCACAAACCAAGTCTAGACCTTGGTTGATGCACCCGAAGGGGTAAAACCCATAGGATGCAAGTGGGTATTCAAGAAGAAGACGGATGTAGACGGGAAGGTTCACACCTTCAAAGCTAGATTGTTTGCAAAAGGTTATAGGCAAATCCACGGAATTAACTATGAAGAAACCTTTTCACCAGTCGTTATGCTGAATTCCATTCAGATAATGCTTGCGATTGTCGCTTTGTACGATTACGAGATTTGGCAGATGGATGTCAATACAACTTTCCTTAACGAGAACCTCAAGGAGGATGTCTATATGAGACAGCCTGAAGGTTTCATAATTGCTGGTAATTTTGCCAAAGTTTGTAAGCTGCACCGATCAATCTACGGGTTAAAACAAGCATCTCGGAGCTGGTATGTATGGTTCGACGAAACCATCACTAGTTTTGGTTTCGAGACGAATTCTGACGAGTCTTGTGTATACAAGAAGGTCAGTGGGAGTGTGATAGTATTCTTAGTCTTATATGTTGACGACATATTTTTGATGGGTAACGATCTTCCTGCTCTTACATTTGTAAAAATTTGGTTGAGCGAGAACTTCGCCAAGAAAGACTTTAGGAATGCTAATTATGCCCTTTGCATAAGGATCTATTGTGATAGATCAAGAAAGTTGATAGGTCTGTGTCAAAGTACGTATATAGATAAGATCCTTGATCGGTTTAGCATGGCTAATTCGAAAAGAGGATTCTTACCTATGATTCCTGGCACGGCTCTTTCCAAGAGCTAGAGTCATTCTACTCCCGAGCAGAAGGAACTCATGATGAAGGTCCCATACGCACCTGCTATTGGGTCCATCATGTATGCCATGATATGTAACAAATCTGATGTCTCATTCGCTTTAAGCGTGACCAGTAGATACTAGGGGAATCCAGGTGATGCACACTAGACAGCGGTCAAGAACATCTTGAAGTATCTTCAGAATACTAAGGATGCATTCTTGGTATATGGAGGTGAGGAAGAATTGAAAGTGATCGGTTGCACTGATGCAAGCTTCCAAAACGATCGAGACGACTACAAGTCACAATCAGGGTATGTATGTGTTTTGCCTGAATAGAGGAGCTTTTAGCTGGAAGAGTTCTAAACAAGACATAACCGTCGATTCGACTACAAAGGCTAAGTACATGGCTGCTACTGAAGCAGCAAAGGAAGGTGTTTGGATAAGGAGTTCATTTCTGAACTTGGAGTGGTTCCTAGTATTAATGACTTAATACCGTTATTCTGCGACAACACTGGGGCTATTGCACAGGCAAAGGAACCGCTATCTCACCAAAAGACCAAGCACATTATACGACGCTATCACATCATACGAGAAATCATAGATAGAGGTGATGTGGAGATTTGCAAAGTAGGAACAAATGACAACATAGTCGATTTCCTGACCAAGCCTTTGGGAAAGCAAAAGCATGATGGTCACACTAGGTCAATGGGCATTCGACCAATGCAATATTGGCCATAGTGCAAGTGGGAGAATGTTGGAGCTAGTGCCCTTATGGCAAACTGTTGTTGTAATATCTTAGATATTTTCTATCATGTAAAGGAAAATGTAATATGTTTACACAGATCTCATGCTAATGTAAACGATTATTACATTCCTAGAATTATATTTGAAAGATGTTTATCGGATTGAGTCTTCTGATGTTGAGACTGATGTCTTGAGAAGATATAATTCTGAACGGTCCATAGTCGAAGTATTGACGAGAGTAGATTATCGTTTATACGTGTGAGACTAGCGAGTGTTAGATGTTTGACCTAGTCTCCTGGTCAATGACGGAGTGTTCGCATCTACATTCGGGCCGACATTATCGTTAATAATGGGATGCTGGACATGACCCAACTAAAGGACATTGCAGAGACCATATAGTCTACACTTAACTATCCTTAGTGCGACTATGTGTGTAACGATCCTTAGACTTGAAGTATTACGTTCTTCGAATACGTGAACCCACATACTTTAATTCATTTTCCTAAGCCTTATGAAATAAGGATGGTATACAGGCTTTGTGTTGGGTATGCCACTGCGTGTATTCGGAGACGTAAAATACGTACATGAAATTTGTCACTCCTATTCTGGAGAAATTACTGTCTTGTTGGGGCCCACTGATAAGATGACTAAGGAAATGCATGGCCATTCTAAGATAAGTTAAGACATCTGTCCCTTCAGTCAGACTTGTTAATCACTGAATAACTTAATGGTACATGCTGGATTTTATATCCTTTGCATTAAGTTAAGACATTGGGACAAAGGGATCTACGTTACACGGAGTCTTAGTCGTGGAAAGGTTTTGATGGAGCAACCGTCTGAACTTATAATCTGAGGGTAATAATGTTTTTCTAGATACCGCTCATTACTTATAGTATTGGTGTAGAGTCAATACTATGGCCAGTTTTATAAGTGCTTATATGGGTTACAAACTTTGGACATTTTAAAGAGTTGGATTTTAAAAAGGGCTAATATTTAAAAAGGGCTAATATATATATATATATATATATATATATATATATATATATATATATATATATATATAGACACACACACACACACATACACACACACACACACATACACACACACATACACACATATATGTATGTATGTATGTATATTATATTGTGTACATTTTATTTTGGAGTGTCATTTTAATTATGAAAATAATTATTTTGACAAAAACTATTTTAAAGTATATTTTATATACTTGTTTTAAAAATGATTTGGGTACTTTATTTCATATCATAAAATTTATTGATGTCAAATAAAATATATTTTAAACATTTCATAGGAGAAGAATTAAATTCTCCCCCTCACCATTTCGTACCATTGCTTTGAGTGGAGCGTGTCTCCCACTTTGAAATGTGTGGAAGAGGAGAATTTGACAAAATGATTTTGGCCTTTTATGATTGTTTATGTTTTATCATTGAATAAAAATGGAACAATTTTCACACACACTTCTTACTCCATTTTTTGGTCAAAGTGAAGTGAAAGAGAGAGGGAATAATTTTGAGTTCCAAAATTAATTTTGGGTGTAGAAAACTATTATAATATTTTCTTTAAAATATTATTGATATATTTTCTACCGACGACCGAAGTTTTCCCTTGTGTGCCATAGACCAGAACTGCATTTGATGAGTGATTTCCTTGTAGATATCACTCATTTGAATTGGCTCCCCCCAAACACACAAGCTGCATATCGTTTCCAAATAGCCCAGGTGATAAAACCTGGGACTAGACTGTGAAGAACCCATTTAGCGTTCATAGTTTTAGCCGAGAACCACCACTCTAGGAGCTGTTGTCTAAGGGTAATTCCCTCCCTCCAAAATGGCCCGTCCAAAATCAAAGCATAGTGTCACCAAATTTCCTGCGTCAAGGGACACTCCACTAAAGTACGATTCAAACTGTCCTCTACCTCTTTACACAAGCAACAACGCATGGCCAAATGTGTCTGGATTCTTCGCAAGTTTTTAGGGAGGGGGACACTGCCATTAAATAATTTCCATAAGAGTAGTTGCACTTTTCCTGGGAGAAGACTGTTCCAAATATACTTGTGAGAGAGAAGGGAGGTAGAGCAGTCTGTTACCATGTCATATATGTCTTTCATATTGAAAGCCCCTACTATATCCTTATCAAGCATATTCTTGTAAGCCCTGCAGATTCTTTTCCAGCATGGATAATCTGGAAGCATTATCTCATGCGCCTCTCTGTTTGTGATATACTTTGCGTGCATATACCTGCTCTAGAGAGTATCATTGCTATGTAATTTCCATATGAGCTTAATGGAGTAAGCATTTTGTACATCATTGAGAAGAACAATCGGATGACATGATGACACTACTCGAACTCCCACAGCTCAAGAGAGGCAAAAAGATGAAATAACCAAGAAGAACAATCGGATGACATGATGACACTACTCAACAATTGAAGAAGTCAACATGATGGAACTATACAATCAAGAGCAACAATGGGATGACATGATGACACTACTCAACAATTGAAGAAGTCTACATGATGGCACTATGCAATCAAGAGCAACAATGGGATGACAAAATCAAGGACATGATGGAAATGAGACATCTCGTAGAGCTAAAATACAATATCATGAGAATGGAGGAGGCAAATCAAGAGCCAGAAGAACGAATACAAAGTTGCAAGAGCTAAAGAGGCAATTGGAGGAATACGCATAGACACAATTGACAACAATTGTTCAAAGTCTACTAGTGCGATCAAGCATCGTCTATGGTAAAACTGATGATGCACCCGCTTACACTGAGGAGTCTGTTCAATAGGCACAAGCACCAAATGTTATATAAATAAATAAAAACTTTTTTTAAAAAAATAATATTAAAAATACCAAAACAATCTAAAATAAAACGGATTTAAGAATAACTTTATTCTAAAATATATTATTTCATTTTATTAAAAATAATGGAATATAAACAATAATGAGTAATCATTATTACAAGAGTGGAATATTACACATCATAAGACTCTATTCTTTTGGGTTCTAAGTTTTAACTTCCAATATTTTTCAACTCATTCTAGTTTTTATCAAAATCTTTTAGTTTATTCCAACAATAACTTAAAAAATTATTTACATAAATTTTACTTTTTTGAAAGATATATTTTTCGTATTATTATTCAAGGAATCACCACAAATAAGAGTAAAACAAAGCGTCTATCCTCAAAATAGAAGTTTTATATTTTCTCCTCAAAATATAAGTTTCTATTATGACATTTTGACACTATATAGTTGCCTCTCACTGTATTTTTGGTACTATATATTAGCATTATTGGCATTGTACTCCTATTTTTCGATAAAACATGGAGCTCCTAGTCTAGCACTTTCTCAATGGTTTACTCCTAGCTTAGTTCTTTTCCCTTAATATTCTTGATATTATTATTGTTGTTGTTATGCAATATAAAAAACTAATATAATCTCATATTTTTTAAAAAAATCCTTTAGTCTTCAAAATAAATTTTAGTTAAATAATACATAGTATATATATGTATAAATAAAGATATTAAAAGTCAAAATATTACATCAGGGGTCATGAAAATCAAACCAGAAAAAAAGATAGCACATAGATGAGACAATGAAACATCAAATAAGAAAATAGATATGAGATAGATGACGTATTTATTTGAAAGGAACAATAAAAGAAAGAGAAAATGTTTTTATTAAACAACTATAGTTATAATATTTTTGGAATGAAAAAATGGAACTTTTTAGGACTAATAAAACACAAAAAGCTTGAGAGTCAATTACAAAGTAAATTCTTATTTATTTGAAATTGTTTTTAACAATGTATAGTATGTAGTGGTTTAGTTATTATATTTGAAATAAAAATGTAACACCCTGACCCGCGTGAGCCGATTACAAGGACCAACGAATCGAGTTGTCACTAAATCAGCATCCAAACTTAATAAATTTACGACCCTTGTGCGCCTGCTCTACTCAACTGATCATCCATGACCATTGGCTCATCACATGACCAGTTATTCCTAACTGTATTTTGATTCTGTTTCTCGGTGTACCTATAGTTGAGCAAGATAGCCTATTTGTATTTAAATTCATAATTTCTTATTTCTGAATTCGAACAAGATTACAACACATTAGATAAACATTCATACTTAACAATTAACAGCTTACTGTCGGGTGTAAACACCTTTCACTTACTGTCATGCAGCACACAGTATCATGGAATCAATCCAGAATCCGAATCAAAACAAGAAGCGGGCGACTGTGGTGAAGACGGTACCTTGGTACCGCCAAGCAGTCCCAGGTACCATTGATCTAGTACGCCCAACCGTCTAGATGCATTTACCGATAGAGGCAAAAAGGGTTGTGGCAGTAGACGGGTATCGTTAGGCGGTACCTAGCTACCGTCTTATCATCGTCGATCGTAAGAGCCTACGCCTGATGCGGTAGCCGGCTACCGTGTGGTGGTATCGTGCTACCATCTGGCAACGGGAAGGGTTACAGAAACAGCCTACATTCCAATTTCCAAATTCATTCGATATTTGTATTAATTATAAAGATTAATAACACAAAAATTATGTCATTTAGAGTAAGAAAACGCATTTGGCCTTCCTCGATCAATCAATTCCAATAACACCATATAATTTTAATAAATCATAATTAAGAATTGAACCGAATAAATCACATAATCAATCATGCGAAACTACAAATATGAATTTCAAACCTATACGATTAGTGTAGCGTTAGATGTCCACGTACTCGCCTCGATTATTTGACAAACTAAACAAATTACAATCGAATAAAACGAACAGCAAAAAGAAACATGAACTCGGCGATGACAAACGGTTTCTAGCGAATTTACAGGCGGCACAGTCGGTGGCGGCGGAACTATTTCCTGACGAGCACGAACAACAGCAGTCCAGCAGCCCTCTTCCCTTCAAGATCGACTATGTTCCCTCTTTTCTTTTTCTAGTACTCCGTCGATTATGCGGCTCTCTCTTCCTTCCTCTCACTTTCTTTTTATTTCTTTCTCTTTATGTGTGCGTATAGATATAGAAAAGGGGGGAAGGGTTTCCCCGCTTCCTTGTAGTTTTAAGCATTATTAATTAGGTAATTAACCATGAACATAGAGAGGGTATGGGTTTGAGATTTCTTCGTGTAATACGGGTAGACATAGGTGTAAAGATATATATCGTTGGTCACTATTTAAGAAGATCTACACCGAAACCTAATTTTGAAATACAAAGGTCAACTTTACAAATACTTCATTTTTAGTCAAAAATAATATATTTATCTTTATTAAAATAACAGCTAACTACTAAGCTGGTTTTCGAGTCGTTACACTTCTCTCCCCCTTAAAAGAATTTTGTCCCCAAAATTCCTTAATCTAACGTCAACTCAAAACACATACACACAGATTTCAAATTGATAAGCACATTGAAAACGCGTGTAAGTCAACTAATCATAGTCAAGTTAGGTTATAAAGTGTACCATGGAAAGCATCGTTATCCTGAGGGTTTGCGTCTCCTATGGTCGCATAAGTGTGCGTTGGAGCTCTCCCTGGCTGCTTATTCTGATTGCTTTGCTTATTTGTTCCCGCATTCATACTGTGATTTTACGTTGGTTGCGGTGCACTACTCTGACTACAAGTCGGTGCTTGTACTAGGGTAGTGCTCGGGTTAGTGGGACAGTTCCTTCAAAAGTGACAAGCCTACCCACAACTCAGACATAATCCCTGATTGTACCAACACTCGCCAGGATGTGTGCTTCCGCACTTAGTACACTGTGGAAACCTAGACACCTTTGACTTTTCACTATATGCCACAGACAGGGTTGGCACTGACTGGGTTACCACCGTCTTACCCTTTTTTGCTTGAGAGGTGTTACTGGTTTTACCTACAGGTCTCTTTGAACTTGGCGCGAGACTCGCAGCTTGGTGCGTACTTGGCCCTGCTTCTTCCATCTTCAGACTAGCTTTTTAATTATCAACGTCCTTCTCATCTTTGGCAATCAAATCATAAGCTTTAGAGAAATCTATAGTGGACAAGGAAGAAATATATGGTCGAATGTCGGGGCGCTACTTCTTGCAAACCTCCTCAATATGATCTGCCCACATGGATACCAACATAGTCGCAAACTACGCTAAGTGATCAAACCTTGGTCGAAGCTCGGGGAAAGTCAGGTCCCCTTATTTTAGCTCCTTAAACTCCGTGTGTTTCTCCTCTCTAAAGCGAGTAGGGATATACTCCTTTTTGAACACCCAATCGAAATAATCCCACGTATGCTCCGTTATGAAATGGCCGGAATGCAAGCTCGGGGCGACACGTATGCGGAACATTTAGGTTCTTCAGTACTCTCTCAGTTTGTTCGATCGAATCTAGCGCAATCTTGGGTTTAGAGATCTTTTTCCCAAGGAACTCTTCAGCACCATTGTCCTTTAGCGTCTTCAACATGATTTGCCTAGGAGGCGGTGGTTGGAACATTGGTGCATTTGCCATCTGCTCTAGAAATTGCTTTAGGAACGCAGGCCTGACAGGGTTCGCCTGCACCTCCGCGTTAGGCTCCATGTTTTGAGTCTCATTTTGGTTGTTAGACGCTTCGCTCATTCTATATAGGTTAAAGTTTCCTAATTAGATACTAACACATAACCAACAAGCAATTTATCTAATTACCTTCTTGGTGTAGAGAAGTTGCGAGAAATGCAGATGCTGCTGCTGAAGTACCTTATATATAAATCAACACTTTCAATTTTTTATTTGAAAATTCACCTTTTAAAAGGGTCCAAAGACCGGGTTTAAAACCAATTGCTGTGATACAAAAATGTAACACCCCGACTTGCGTAACCCGAATAAATAGACCAGCGAACCAGGCTACTACTAAATTGGTATCCAAACACAATAATTTTCAAAAAAATTTAAAATATTTAATTTAAAAAATAATATTTAAATACCCATCAGAGTTAACAAAACAATGCAAAAGCTTTAAGTACTTCATTCCAAACATAACTTTGGGTTCTTTACCTAAGAATATATTAAATTCAAGCATAATATTTTCTTACTTCAGCCAACATCGATATGTCTCCCCTTCCTCGCTGCCCTCCAAGATTATTTTCTTATTCGTCATTCCTATTACCTACATGTAGCAAAGAGGAAAAAAGTTCACACGCTCAAGATTGACGTTAAGTGAGAAATATCTAACGTTTTGACTATGCATATAGATGAACTCACTAGCTAGTAATTACATACAATTTCATGTACACAAGTGCAACATTAATAGCATCACACAATAATAATCATATAATAACAAGAGTTCATAAGTCAAACCTTCTTACCTGAACAACCAAATTTACATCATTCCTAATTCAGTCATTTATGACACAGAAACATATATGCAAAACTCATAATAAAACTTCCAAATTTCTAATCTCATAACCTATCCTAGGCTAAGGCTAATTCCTTATTCTAGAGTCCTCATTCAACCCCACCCATGGAAGAACCCACTCGATACGATGTCATCCACCGTCGGATGCGTGGGATCACCTACTCACATCGATGAATAGATCTACGACCATGTGCGCACACTTTACACAAATGATCATGCATGCACGCTGGCTCATCACAGGACCAATTATTCTTAACTGTATTCTGATTCTGTTTCTCGGTCTAGCTATAGTTCACCTAGGTAGCCTATCCGTATTTAAATTCATAATTTCATATTTCCAAATTCATACAAGATCACAATAGATTAGATAATAATTCATACTCAACAGATAGCAGCCTGGTCTCGGGTGTAAACATCGTTCACTTACCGTCATGTAGCACAGAGTATCATGGAATCAATCTGGAATCCAAATCAAAACGAGAAAACAAGAAGCGGGGGAATTGGGCGGACACGGTGCCTCTCAATGTACCTGTGTACCGTCGGGCGGCACCCCTAAATGTCCATATGCATTTACCGACAGAGGTGAAAAGGCTTGAGTCGGTAGCCTAGTACCGTTAGGCGATACCTAGCTACCGTCTTATCATCGTTGGTTGTAGGAGCCTACACCTGAGGCGGTAGCCAGCTAGCTTCTAGAAGTATCGTGCTACCGTCTCGTATCGGGAAGGGTTACAGAAACAACCTACATTCCAATTTCCAAATTCATTCGATATTTGTATTAATTATAAAGATTACTAACACGCAAATTACGTCATTTAGAGTAAGAGAACGTACCTGGCCTTTCTCGATCAATCAATTCCAATAACATCATATAATTTTAATAAATCATAATTAACAATAGAACCAAATAACGATTAATCTAGCGTTAGATTTCCACATACTCACTTGATTATTTGACGAATTTTTCAAAATGAAATCGAATCAAACAAACAGCAAAAAGAAACGGTGAACTCGATGATGACACTCTGTTTCAGGTGAATGAGCACGCGGCATTGACAGTGTAGGTGAAACTATTTCCCGGCAAGAACGAACAACATCAGTCTAACGAATCTATTCGTGTAACCCTAATCCGTACAGGTCTACAACCCCTTTCGCACTAAAGTATTAACTTGGTAATCGTAAAAATTTAAAACATTTCAAACACTTTTATTTGTCACAATAATATTTTTCATAACATGACAGTACGGAGTTTTTCAATATTGCGAAAGCTTAACAAATCATAATCACAATCATAATTCAAAACCATCACATCCATCCCGACAATCTCGCCTTCGTGTGCCTTCAAGATCACTTCACATCATTCTTTCTATTAAACTGCGTGTATCAAATAAAATATACTACATGCTCAGTGTTGAGGCTGAGTAAGCATATCTAATGCGTCGAACATCCATATAAATTCAATCTCAATTCATAATCAAATCATTTGATATCATGCACATAATGTTCAAATTAAGCATTCATCATTCATGATATTCACAATATTCAATTCAAGTCATTTATCATTCATGATATTCACAATGTTCAATTCAAGTCATTTATCATTCATGATATTCACAATATTCAATTCAAGTCATTTATCATTCACTATGTTCACAATATTCAATTCATGTCCTTTATCATTCATATTCATCATTCATTTTCAACATTTATAATATCAACAATGCTCATAAACTATTCTTAGTCTAAGGCCAATTTAATTCTTAAACTAATTCTAGTTTAAGGTATTCCTAACCAAACCTTAAGCTAGGCCTAGTTTAAAATTCAGATTTTCAAAAAGGTTTTTAAGATCTTAAACTTACCTTCGCTTAAGGTCAACCAAAAACCGACACCGTAATGTTCACTGTTGGCTTGGGTGGTACCCCCAAACGAGTAGGTACTCAAGTTTGGTTCTTTGATCCTGTACATACGTTTTAACCTTGTCCACCGAGCATCATACCCGCAAGCCCTAACTTAAATGGGTATATCTTAGAGTTCTTCTAAATACCCTTCAAAATCAACATCACTATGGGTATATCTTAGAGTTATTCTAGATACCCTTGAAATCAATATCAATTAACTAAAATGGTCATTTGGGTATATCTTAGAGTTCTTCTAGATACCCTTCAAATCAACATTAATATGGGTATATCTTAGAGTTATTCTAGATACCCCTAACAATACATATTATTTTCACAATCCTTAATATATTCATTATGATTTAATCATTCATAAACTGTCTGTGCTTCTTTAATTAATGAAGTAGCAGTTAGTCAAGCAATGCAACTTTCGACGTTGAGCCGAGGGTCTCTTTGGAAACAGCCTCTCTACTTTCAAGTATGGGCAAGATTTGCGTACACACATTCTCCCTAGACCCTACTCTTGTGGGATTTAACTGAGTTATTGTTGTATTGTTGTTGTTGATTTAATCATTCATAATTATCATTTTAATCGGAATATTCATCAAGGTTTAATCATCATCATAACCATCAATTAGTAATAATCATCACAATATTTAATAACAAATAGCGGTCTAGCTTCGAGTGTTAACACCCTAGCTTACCGTCATGCATCACGTAAGATCCTTTTAGAGTATGTTTTGGGCGTTTCATTTTCCTTTGGGGTCGGCTATGTTTTCTCTTTTCTTTGTCGTGCGATCAAGTACTCCGTGGATTGTTCGGCTCTCTTTCGTCCTCTCTCTTTCTTTTTCTTTTTTCTTAATGTTTGTGTATAGATTTAGAAGAAGGGGGGAAAGGGTTATACCGGTTCCTTGTAGGTTTAGGGATTATTAATTTAGGTAATTAATCATGTATATAGAGAGGGGGAATGAGTTTGGGGTTTTGTTCGTGTAATACGGGTAGACTTAGGTGTATAATTATTATATTATTTAATTATTATAAAATTTTATATTTATTTATTGAAGTGTAATGTTTATTTCACTAATCAAACTTTACACAAAAGTCTAAACTTATTAAGATATATACCGTCGGTCACCATTTTACAAAATCTACCCGGAAACCTAATTTTAAAATACAAAGGTCAACTTTATAAATAGTTCGTATTTTTTAGTCAGAAAATAATATATTTATCTTAATTAAAATAACGGCTAACTACTAAACCGGTTTTCGGGTCGTTACAAAAAATAAAAAATGTTTTTGTTTAGATTATTTGTGTACTTTTACACTCAACAAACAACACAACTTGTAATCGCCCAAAAAATAGTGCACTCTATTTTCTTTCATTAAGAATTATGTAACTTGTAAATGTGTATAAATTATTTTTGTAGCTCATAACGATTTTTTACATCTTTATTTGTGGGATTTTGTTTAATAATATAGTGATTTAGTTATTGTTTTTGAAATAAAAAATAGTTAATTTTTTGTCTTATCTAAATCATTCATTTGCATAATAAATAATAATCATTCATTTGCATAATAAATAATGTGAAATAAGTAATTTATAATACAAAATAAACATCTTTGGTTTGAGATCAATCATGTTATTATTTTAATATATAGAACGCGGTGTATGATTATTTTTGTTTGGTTGTGATATCGTTAAATTATTTATGTCTATTTTTTTAATTAAGATAAATAAAAATTATTACTTCATTTGTCCTCTTACTTTGTTTACATGTATAGGGGCATGCAAATTGAGAAATGAAATACTTAAGATTGATATTGAGTTTAAAAAATATAAAAATAAGAGTATGTACGAGTCACACAAATATTAGAAATATCATTTTGGGCAAAAGTAAAAAAAGATTTAAAACAATAAGAAAAAAAAGATTGAGAATTTGAAAGAAAAAGAATATACTCCTCATTTGAATAAATTATGAAATCTATTAAATATAATAAATATTTCAATACTTCTCATTTTTTTTCTAATCCGGTCCAATTTTTCCAACTATTTACCATTTTTTTCTAATTTGTTCTGGTTTTGACTCTTGAGAGTTTTATTTTCCAAATTCTCCCCCTCTTCCATTTCGTTCTAGCATTCCTGACTTCTGCAGAGCCGAATTCGATGGAAACCGAGAAGGATTTCTCGTTCGATCCTGTGATTTTTCTAATGACCATGTTCTTCCTTTAACCTTTCCCTTTGGATAGGTCTCATTCTCAATTCCTTTTTCGTTTTTTTGGCCTGTAAATAAATCAGGACTTGATTCACGAAATCTTCAAGCTCGTCTGGAGAAGACGGGCTGCAGGTACTCTTTTTCTTTTCCCTTTCATTAGTTGTCAATTCCTTCAAATTGTATTTCCCAAACATCGACGAATTTTCCGTCCAGATCGCGAGAAAAATGAACTCTCACAATCTGTGGACAACGAGATTATCGGAGCAGCTAACACATCCAGGAGGAATCGCCCTACTTATGGTGAGAAATTTATTTTTCACAAACAGGCCGTTTATTTCCAATTCTCTTTACTTTTCTTTCCAGAACTGAAATAAGGATCAATTGTCTAGCTTATGAATTTCGAAATGCTTTCGTGTAGAGTAATGCCATGCTTAATTGATTGTTTCTTAGAGAACAGTAATTAGTAATGCACAATGAAGGGTTTATACTTGAATCGTTGTAATGCCATTAGTAATGGAAGGGCTACCCGGTACACAAAGCGTCAATAAATGGTTAAAATGAATGTTGATGCATATATGTCAACTGTTGTGATGATTGGACTATGTATATACTCCATCTACTCAGTTAGAAGGTGCATCACATTTCAAAAACGTCGCAGATTTCATACTAGACCATCTAGAGTTTCTCGTGGAAGTTTGTTTTGCTCATACATATGCATAAGTCACAGTTGCTGAATTAGTTTTTAATGTACGATCCACTCTTAGGCTCTTGGCATTATTTCATTCATGATCATCATCATTGTTACTCCCACTGTCCAAAAAAGGACAAAGAGTAGCCCGGTGCATAAATTTTCTTCACCTTGTGAGAGCCGGGAAAGAGTCCCACCATAAGGGTGTGATTTAGCCAATTTAGGCAAAACATACCTTGCAGTTTTGCAAATAAGAGACTACTTCGAGGATACAAATGTTTAACCTCAAGATTTAAAAAAAGGTTCTATGTTTGTAATACTATTCTTAGTATTAGACATAACTTATATTTATTGACAATTTGGTTGGCACAATCAGTATGGCATTTATGCTTAGATCTCATCTTTGCATTTCGGATGGAAACCTTTGGGTACCTAACCTAAAGAATTTGTTCTTGATGTTACAAATAATACAGCGTGAATAAAAATACGTCCAAAGTTGTCCCGTTAAGAGTAAAAAATTCCAACACTTGATTCATGTTTACCTTTTGCGTGCAAGTCCGGACGGTTTTTCAGTGTTAATAAATCTGTTCACTCAGGGAGTGTTTTATGTTGATCTGTGCAGCTAATGCAGCTGCACTGAAGCTTAGCTGCGAGCTTCTTCGAGTTTTTGTTGCAGGTTTGATCGCTTTATTTCAAATAAGAATTACTTTTCAATGGATACGGACACTCCCCCTGTCCCAGAAAAGGATCATGTTTGTGAATTTATTTTTTCCCCAAAAAAGGAGTAATTTGGACAAAATAAACTAAGTTTCATGATATTCCATGTGTTTTTATTGAAAAAGTGTGAAACAAGTTTATTGTGTTAACTTTATTTAAACCAACCAAATCTTTATAATGCATAGCTATGTTCCATGTTCGATGATTTCCTGTCATTGGACCTCACTGAAATTCAAAAGTTGAACAGTTGTGAATCATGATTTTTTAATGGGACTGAGGGAATGTTTCCTTGAATTTTTTTATTTCTGCCTACTTTAATTGGAATTTTTGAGTAGTAAGAAATCACATAATTTTCCCTTTGAAGAGCAGTGATCACTAGGTAGAGGTAGGTAAATTGACCAAATTTACAAGCATCCTTAAATTCTTCTTTTTTTAAGAATAGAGCATCCTTAAGCTCTATTTTACTAGAAATTCATTCTTTTTAAATGTAAAATCTGAGTACTCTGAAAGAAGAAAGTTGAGGGTTGGAACTAATGTCTAAAAGAAACTCTTTATGAAATGCACTGATTTCCTATTTAATGTAGAAGCTGTACATCGTGCTGCTGCTATTGCTGAAGCAGAAGGTACTACTAGAATTGAAGCAACACATTTGGAGAGGATACTTCCCCAGCTCCTTTTGGATTTTTGAGGTACTCCAAAAATCATTGAACTATGATTTAAGTGATAGCCACGGACATTAGTGTTCTTGTTAAGTACTTCACGTATTGTTTTAAGGATTTGTCCAGATATTGGATTTAATTGATTTCTCTCACACTCTAAACTTATAAGTAGGTGGTCTTATTTGAATTGGGTGTTTCACTTGTAAATATGAAATTCACCCCATTTGCTTGTTTGTTAAGATGTGAGAGATTTAGACTTGGAATTGAGCCACACCCATGTCCTGTTTTAACATGTTTTAACAAGGTACAAATATTATATTTCTGAATGACTTCAAACTTACTCTGTTTGTTGCAGACACAAGACACATCAATTTCAGTTAACAAAGGACACTTAAAATGATAATTTCAATGACTACTCTATCTCTCCCAAAAAAGACTTGTTTATTGCCTAATTTATTCATTTTTTTTGCCATTTTTAGACACGTGTCGAGGGTGTGTCAATGCAATGCCGTATTCGACACGTGTTTAGACATTAGACACGGCTCAAATGAAATTCCGTGTCGAAAGTTCGGTCCTACTAAGGCCATGTTCTCTTCACCTGATCTGAAAGGTCCTAATTAGTTTGGAATAGGTTCAGATTTGACTGGATGTATTTATATTTAAAGTTGTTTCTGATCTGATTCCAATAAGAAGAAGTAATAAGTAAAAAAAATAAGTTGAGGAGAACATGGCCTAAGTATGTTTGATAGCCCATTCAGCTTAGATTGCATTATGTTCGCCTGATCTGATCTAATTTTTTAAAGATTTGGTCTAATCTGATCTGAATTTAGTTTTTTTAAAGTTGTTTCTGATTTGATCAGATTTTAATAAGAATAAATAATACTCTGTAAGTTGAAAAAATAAGTTCAACGGAGCTTAACTGAATTGGCCTGGGCAGATGCAGGTGAACAATTCAGAGAACTACTACAGTCCCATTTATTAATAGCCTAAAAGAGAATTATCCAGCCCATACTCAAAAGGCAAAACGTTACCTAACATGGGAGTATGGGATTGGTCTCTTTTGGGCAAGCAATCTAGTCTCACAACCCAATGTGTTTTAAAGTGTTCCATATCTTGAAAACTTGACATAACTATTCTTTTCCTACTAATGTGTTTGTCTATTTTTCTGGACCGTCTAAATGTATTTATCCCTCTCTATTTGTGACAAAATAATAAATACTCTGCACAATATTGACTTTTTTGCCTGATCTCAAAATCACATAAGAAATGCTTTGTAAGGGCATATACTAATGATACCGGTGTTGACACCACCTTCTTATAAATATTCACAAATTTTTTGTGCTAACCCGTGTTTGTGAATATCCAAGAAGAGTGGTGTTGAAAGTGGTGTGAAAGTTAGGGTCTCCAAACATAACTTGCAAGGGCATTATGATTATCTTTCTTCTTTATTTTCATCATCTTGGTTTGTATGCTATAAAAGGATGAGCCTAATCCTCGAGGGTCATTTAAGAGCTCGTCGGTCAGTCTCTACCTGAGAGAACAAAATTCGATTTTGATATCTTCAAATATCCGAACCCTCTCAAATTAGAGAATTTCGATCTCCCAAATTTGGGAGATATCAATCGAGATTTCATAACTCTGTCAACCGCCAACCACCACCCCTTGCTGTCGACTACCACTGTCACCGACCACCCCCTGTCGCTACACCCCTACTTCTCACTAACAACCATTATTTTAGATTTATTCAAACATTTAAATAGATTTTAGAACTCATATAAAACTGTCAAAAAATTAATTCAACCAAAAGTTCAAGCATGTGGTTGTAGATCTAGAAAAGGTTACATACTCTAACACGCCCCCTCATGTAAAGAAGATATTCCTTTTTGCTTCAATCTTGCACGTGAACATTAATTTTTTAAATATGGGTGACAGTGAGGTTCAAATTTGTGACTTTCTTGATAAGTAAGACTTTCATACCATGATAGAATTTAATATTGAGTAAGGGTCACTGGATTAAGCTATAACACATTTAGGTTGAACCACATTAAAAATTTGAATTCAATTAATTATTAGTTCAAATCAAAAGCTTATAAATCCATTGTTGTTTATTTATCAGTGTATGATACTCTAATACCCTACCTCAAGTCGACAACCGAATCATTTTGAATCTAACAGGCTGATTACTTGCAAAAGGACCTTCCCTTTGAAACCAATATTTGAGAATGCAGCAACAACACCTTTATGACCACGAGTCACTAGGTATATATGGGCTTTCAAAAGACAATCGGAATAAAATTTAAAAGATTTTATATGATAAATTTAATAAGAATATTTTGTATCAGTATCTAATATAAAATTTATGTAATTAATGGTCAAACTATATTGAATATAGAAAGTCAAAGTCGGAGAAATACTCTAGGACGGAGGCAGTATGAGGTTGTTGAACTTTTCCCTTTGTCTGAATGATAGAAAGTTCACTCCCTAATATTAATGGAAAGTTTACTCAAATTCGAGTCTTAGCTAGCAGAATATTGACTCACTGTACATCACTAATCCGTAAAAGTTATAAACATATATTATATTGTAATCGTATCAAAACGTTCAAAAAAAAAAAGAATTATGAGGTTGTCTCCTCTTTAATTCAAGACATGGAGTTCGATGTACGAGTGTGGAATAATTTTGGTCGCTCTCTTGAGAACCTAAGGAATTAAGGTTGTTGACTTAAATAGTACGACTAATTTAATATCATTGTTTGTTAAATAATCAGCATACTACACAGCTATAATTATCTTTGACATTTTAATGTTTCTATAAACCATTCTTTGATTCGAATAGTATTCAGTATATTTTTAATTATTGTTTGTAGAACAATTCCTAGGAAATTTAATTCGTAGATATTGCATATCTACGATTCATATCTCTTGTGTTTCAATTGAGTTTAATTCGCTTTATTCAATTCCAATTCGCTTCTATGACATTACCAAAAATTCTTATTGCAATTTTATATTACTCTGAAATTAAACAAATGACATTTTTGTACCGTTGCTCTGTCACTGTCAGCTCGATCAGTTTGTGTGTTAATTTCGTTTCATCTTAAATTCCGACTGGACAATTAATAGATAAGACCGACTCGACAACTAATAAAAAACAAAAAAACTAAAATGTGTTATTATAACTAGCGCAAATTATATGTACGAGAAGAATCGTACAACCAGCGAAAATTAGCAGCATAACATCCGATAAACGAAGAAACAACAATGAAGATGGCGACGAAGATGGCAAACCCGAGTTGCGTCGACCAGAGAATGAAGGGAGCACAGAAGAATCCCTAACTGCGGCTGCATCGATCGTTGATGCCCCGTGGAGACTTGCAACAGTGACAACGGTAAAGATTAAGATGACGATGACTATGCTAATTGGAGTAAAGATTAAGATGACGATGACTATGCTAATTGGAGTACAGTAAAAGTTTAATTAGACTAAAAAATTATACTCCATATTTTCCAAATCTGAAGAGAATGAACGGTACGTTACTTGAGAATAAACATTACGCTATTTGAGAATGAATACTAAGTTATTCGTAAGTGAATATTATAATTGTATTGAACAAATGTGTAAAAATGATGAGTACTACGTTATTTCAAATGAGTACTACGTTATTTTAGAATGAGTATTACGTTATTTCAAAATGAACACTTATATTTATGCAAGAATGAGTATTACCCAAAAGTACCGTATTTCTGATTTAACCGGTTTTACCACATACCTTCTCGTCTTGCCCCCTCCCCGCCGGTTTAAAATTAAAAAAACTAGAATGCAATAAACGTGATAGACTAAGAAGTTTTATGCTATATTCAGAGGCGGATCTACTACGAAAGAATTGGGGGCCAATGCCCCCTATTAATATATATTAGGTGTTAAACTCTTTTTTTTTTTTGAAAAAAAATCAATAGTTTGAGCTACATGCCTCCATCTAAATTGGGGTTGACCCCATCTACAATTATGTAATCCCAACAAAAATTAATGGAATCTTATCTAGTTAAGCTAGTTTTTTGTTTAATTTTATTACAGTAAAATACATTTTATTGCACATAATTTATTCATTGTAATAAAATTTTTATTACCTAGTAAACAATATTTTACATTCAATAAATATTTAAAATAAATTCATTATTTTTTTGTCATTTCATACTGTCTCTTTAAAAAAATCTAGGGGGATGCCCGGAACCCTGACCAATTGTGCTTCCATCTACCTGAATTCCTAGATCCTCCACTGGCTAGATTAGTCTTGCACCAATATCATTTTTTCTTAAAGAGCGGCCAACCTTGAAAGTATTCGCCCAAGTTCTAAGAAAAATGTTAGGGGTACACAAAAAATGTAGCCCAAATATCCCTCACCCCCTCCATAACCACACAAAAAAAAGCATGTAAAATTCAAACAAAAATAAAAAAAAATAAAAACAAAGTAAAATGAATGGTATAGAGACAAGTGGTGTACCCCTAGCATCTCCCAAGTTCTAATACTATGATGAGCAATGCTAGGGGTTTTGGTGTACCCCATTTGTCCCACACCCCAATCTACACCACCCATTTTTATCTACTCTTTATTTATTTAATTTGTGGCAATGGAGGGGGTGGGGGACAAATGGGGTGTAGGTGTACCCCTAGCATTTTTCTACTATGATAATTGCGTTTAACAAGTATTCCCTCCGTCTCAATTTAAATCGTGTATTTCGGTTCACGATGTTTGACTGAAGTTATTTTCAAATAATTTCATATGAAAATGGTGTAAAATTAATAAATAAAATTATATTTTTAAAAACTACATCAAATAATCTACAAAATTAGTGATAACATGACTATTATTTTATTAAATGACTAACAAAAATAGGAAAAAAAGGTGAATGAAGTTTGACTTTGTAAATAATAAACATACAATTTAATTTTGGACAGAGGGAGTATATTTATTTAAAATGTATGCAATTATGTTGTGTATAGTGTATAGTTCTTCATTTACATTGAGTTATTTTTATTTCATATTTCTATCAAAATGTATTCAATTATTTGGTTAAGTTTTTCGAGTTTTGTCGATTTTACTGCTTCAAAATGTAAGTCTTGTCGAGTTTTTCGAGTTTTGTCGAGTTTTGTTGGAACATTTTTGGACCTGGGATAACCGTTTTGACACATTTGAAACTTCAGTTCAGGAGCTTCAAAAATATCAGTCATGCTTGTGGTCGACCGTTTCTAGTTCTTGGAGCAAGACGAAAGGTCGAAAGTATTGTTTTCTTCACATGATCTGGTTGGTTCTGATCTGATTGAAATAAATTTTGATATGATATGATTGTAGTTATATTTGAAGTTATTTCTAATTTGATCTAATCTTGTCTATTCTAATTCCAATAATAATAAATAATACGAAGTAACTAATATGAATAAGTTAAGGAGAAGAAACTCTAAATCCCAATTCAATAGCTCGACCTTCTTGAACATGCAGATGACTGTCCTAACTCCTAAGTCTTCCTTGTTCTCCGTATTATCATCATCATCATCATCATCATCATCATCATCATCATCATCATCATCATCATCATCATCATCATCATCATCATCATCATCATCATCATCATCATCATCATCATCATTATTATTTATTCAAGTAAAATATGTAATGTTATGTGTTCACTTTATTGTAAGAGCTGACCTTAACCATTGTCAAATTCAACAAAATCTTTAAGCCTTTAATTTAATTTCCGGGATCATTTAATTCATTTGACTAGTGGGTATATAGTATCTTGCAGCTTCACGGTAGGGGCATGCCAACTACCAGAGAGAGCCCCATCCCTTGGAAAAATCCCACAAACAAACAGATATAAGTCGGTGATTCTGCATGCCCTTTTTCACTTCTCATTCACACATCAAATCCTCTCCCCCACAAAAAAAAAAAAGAATATCACCCAAACTCTTCTTTTCCAGTTGTCCTTATAATATAAACAAAGACCATATAAACTTTCCTGAAAAAAAAAACTAAAACCCAGTATATACTTTTCTGATCAAATTCTCACAGAAAAACATCCCATAGCTGGCTGGGTGGAGATGGCGACAAAGATCATGCGTATGCACGCAAAGATGCGCGCCGGGTTCTGCGTGAGTCGCCGCGCCGTGGCACACGTTTCCCCGCGGTCCCCACTTCCTCAGAAGTACAAGAGGAAGCCGGGAGGCAGCCTGATACGGTCTGAAGAGGAGAGGGGCGAGTTTTCGAGCAAAAGTAGCACGGAGATGAGCTTCAACAGTGAGGAGGAGGAGTCAACAAAGGCAGACTCCGAATGTGGGAATAATAACCGGGTGATGGTTGTGGTCGATCAGAGCCTCGAAGCAAGACGTGCCCTGCAATGGACGCTGTCCCACACTGTCCAGAGCCAGGATACTGTTATACTCCTGCATGTAACCAAGCCATCATCAAAACAAGGTTCACCTTCCTTCCCTATGTCTCTCTCACTACCAGTAAAACTTTCTGTAGTCTGTTTTTAATGTATTTGTTGGTTTAACACTTCAGCTAAAGTTATCATATTTAGCTTGTCTGCCATACTTTTTTCTAAATGTAAACATTCGATATAATGAGAACTAGTTTTTTTGTTCGAAAAATACTTTCTGGGGACAAATATCAGTGTCTAATAGACTGTTTTTATGGGATCATTGGGAGGGATGAAGGGCATATAAAGGAAAATTGGTAGTTTTGGTCTCTGGGTTGGTTTGACATTTCTGCAATTGAGACCTTTTAAAGAGTAACATAAAATCAAACTTTTAGTTTTAGTCCGAGATTACTTGACGCGACACTGGAGGGGACTAAAAGTTTGATTTTATCTTAACACTATAAATACATGAACATATTGACAGTTGTATGGCATGGATGTCGCTTCTGTCACAACATTTTTATGAAGGAATGCTAAGATGAATTCAAATACGTACCCTTACCATCATAAGTTCGATACGCATTGAAAAGCATGAGATGATGAGTTGACATGGTTTTTATGATCAAGACTGAACATAGATCTTGTGACTCAACTTATTTGTTTATTTATAACAAAAGCAGGTGGAAATACCAGCAATGGCATCAATCAAAGACCATATGAACTTCTTTCCTCGATGAAAAATATGTGTCAAACAAGAAGACCAGGGGTAAGTATAAAATTTTATTCTACTGTCAATTGTCAAAGTCACTACTATAAAATGCACCATTAAAGATATGCTTCATTATGCAAATAAGGTGCTAAAACTACATGATACTATGAATGAAACAGGTACATGTGGAGATACTAATCCGAGAAGGAAAAGAAAAAGAGCTTGTGATTGTTCAAGCAGCCAAACAACAAAAGGTCTCTCTTCTGGTCTTAGGACAGAGAAAAAGGTCAACAATGTGGCGCCTGCATACCATGTGGTCAGCAGGGAAAAGGGTGCACCCTAACGTTGTGAACTACTGTATTCAAAATGCCGATTGTATGACGATAGCAGTAAGAAAGAAAAGCAGGAAACATGGAGGATATTTGATTACCACAAAGTGCCACAAGAACTTCTGGCTGTTGGCATAGTCGAAAAAACAAACACTTCTGTCATGTCACTTTAGTCGGCATCCGGATTCTTGCTGGCCTAGATGCGACGCCGCTGCACGGGAGATATATGGTTACCTTGTTTTCAAAAACATGTCAGAATCAATTATCTATGTAGCTTCTTTTGTCTTGAAAAAACTAGGGTAGTTTCTTAGATGTACAAATTAAAATAAATGTTTTGTCCCTATTGGAGCTTTCCACAGAAAGAGGCAGAAACAAGCTTGTCGCATACAAAAAATGAATCAATACATAAAAATAGTTGCTACTATTCACATTTTACCTATTATGGTAATACACATAATCTAAGAAACAACACTTTCAACAAAGAGTACCCCTCTTCTTCCTTAAATCCCAATAGAAATGTGCCTTATTGTCAGCAATAACAACTCTCCTTCTGTACTAGCAAATTCAATGATGCTACAAAATCATCTTTTGAAATTGGTTTTCCCCATTGATTCTACTGGCTTCAGAGTAATGGAATTTCAATCTCTTTATAAGAATTTGTTTCCTTTACAAGAATTTTTGCTAGTATGGATAATTTATTAAAAAGCACTTTGAGAGTCAAAGCTATAGCCAGGTCTATATACAATTTGGTGCAGCTTATCATATCCTGCAAGTACTCCAGCACCTGCAACTCCATACAGTACGTTTGCTGTAACTCCTCGGAAAAGTGTTGCAAGCCCTTCAAGGCGAACAATTTCTCTTAGTGCATGAATGGCATTACGATACTTCAGTTTCTGTCCAGAAGTTAGCATCATTCTTCTCCGCAGTGTATCAAAAGGGTAGGCGCAGATCCCAGAAATAGTGGTCACACCCCAGCCCAGCATGAAACTTGCAAAGAAATTGTCCTGAAAATGCAATCAGTTTATTAGTAAAAAGAAAGAAATTTCTACTTCTGCTGTCTTATGAGAAAGAAGCGGGCTAGGGGTTGTTCGGCACTGGTTCTCATCCTAACTCTTCTTTAGCAATGAGTGTTTATTACTTGCGAAAAGACAGTACGGGGAACTTTATATCTCATTGTTACGTTAGTGGGAGCAAAATCACTGTGAGTACTCATTCCTTTGAATGGTTTGGCTTGCAATAATAATGGAAGAAGTTGCACAAACACCACAATGACCATACTTAAGGATGAAAAAAAATCTATGCTCAAAACCCACGAGGACATTTTTGTCAAACTACACCCAGTTTTTCTACCCTCTCGGTGTGGATTAAATACCAATAAATACCTAGGAAAATCTATTCCCCACTTTTGCAGAAGCAAATCTTCTAGGACAAAGAGGTGACACATGACAGAGAAAGGGTTAGTTTGCTTTTGGGAGAGTGGAAGGACTAATAAATAGAGTATTCTTTACGATCATTAAACATATAATCCTTATAACGTTATAAACAATTATCCAACTTCAACATGCATGAAGACCTTTACATGTATGATATTATCAACACCTAATGTTAGCTAGCACAATAAGAAGAAGATGACATATTAATCAAGTAAAGAAATGTTCCATGAACTAGTGGATGTTATCACCTGCAAGGTTCCAAATAAAACAACCGGTTTTAGGGTGTCATAGATTCCAAAGTACATGCCTCGATACAGAGTTATTCCTATCAATGAAACACCAAATCCTCGGTAGAGCCCAATGATTCCATCGCTTGACATTGTTTTAGCATAAACATCTACCAATCCTTTGTATTGGCGTTTTCCATTAATGGGGCATTCCTTTGCATCAGTTCCAAGCCGAGTTCGTGCATAGTCCAAATGATAAAGAAATAATGAGGTGGCTGCTCCAGCAGCACTTCCTGAGGCTAGATTTCCAGCAAACCACTTTGCATACCCATCTTTCTCTTTTGTACACCCAAAGAGACTTTTGAAGTAATCCTTGAATGCAAAGTTGCAAGCCTTTGAAGAGCAAAATATGTAATATCAGGAACTACAGCCGGTGCCATTGCACATATATTATGGGTTCATTTGGTTTGCATTTGCCTTTTGGCTAATTTGATTTCTCAAAATCCGTTGAAATCAGCTATTTAAGAATTAGTTGATTCGGGAAAATCTAGTCAATTACTTCTCAGAATCACAATCTGTTGAGCAGAATGAGAACTGATTCTACCTGACTTTGCATTCTCCTTTTGAAATGTATTCTCATATATTGCATACTGGAAGAAATACAAAGGCATAAACTGATAAGGTGTAAAGCATGCTAAGTCATGGAAAAAGTCTTGGTCCTAAGTTTTGTTTCCAACTGTGAATTCTTTACAACAGGCTGAATAGCTTTAAGCTTTCCGGCTATAATCTAAAAGTCTGAAAGAAAAATTGTTTAGCAGCATCCATTTGAACCCAAGTGACTGAAAAGCTATGAACTAATTACGGCTACCAAATAAAACTCAATCCACCATCACAATTAAAAATTAAAGAGTAATTCTAACAAGACCTTTTCAATTGACATACGCAACCGCAAGTGACATCCTCATAACATACTTTCATTACTCACACTGGGCATTAAAATACTGGGCTCAACTCAAAAATTTAAAACCAAAAAAGGATTGTCACATGAGAATGCCACTTGAATGTCAAAAAACATGTCACTCAAGAATTATTCAACAAACTAACTAAAAAAACTTTCTTGCGCTGATTTTGAATATTTTTTAAGAAAAGAGTGATTATGGTGGTTTAAAAACTGTCCAGTGTAGATATATGATTAAAAGACGTGAACGGCTACCTGAGTTGGGATGTATCGTATGACATTGGCCTGGTTACCCCTCCAGAGGGACACAAAACCATCCTCTCTCAAAACTCTATGGAAGCAGTCACCAATACCCAAGTATGGTCTTTTTAACTGTCCTCTTTTTATCAACTCTCCTTGATTCTGCAGTAAGAGTTTAACTCTTTCAATAGGTGCTGCAGCACTTTTTGATAACACGGCTGCTCCTCCTCCCATCAAAAAATTGACAGAAAACTTCTCTGATTGAGCTTCCATCATCACCCACCGTTGCCCTCTTTACCCCTGTAAAATGCAAACCTTAAATTAACCATTTTACCTTTCAAAAAAGATCAGCTCAGGGTACAGAGAGTCAGAGGCAATTACAATTTACAGACAGTCAAACATGATTTTCAAGTGAAAACTAAAATCCAATGTACAATGATTAACATTTAAAACAAGGCCTCGCCGAAAGGAATACTACTATAACCAGTCTCAGAGCTTGCTTCTAAAAGGTAATCTGTATAAACATTGTGTATTCAGATAAACAGCTTCCAAAGTATTAGTAGACGCGACTATGATGGGATGCCTTTCCCACCTCAGGAATGGCTCAGAACTGAGTTGAAAACATAAAGATAAAGAACCGAAAACTTCAAATTTAATCTTAGAAGGATCAGCTCAGGTAGAGAAACAATTAAAGACAGTCAAAAATCAAAAATTGAATTTTAAGCGAAGACTAAAATGCACACTACAGTTGTTAACATTCCAAACAAGGACTCATCAACAGGAATATTAGTATAACTAAGCTCAGAGCTTGCTTCCAATATGTAGCTTTGTGGATCAGCACCCCTTTCACTCTATCTTGCGACATTCCACCTTCCCTCTCACTTTCACTAGTTTGTTTTCTTACCTTTTCATGTGAAGTTTAACAGTCTCTTTCCCTATATACTCATTACATGTTAGTACTCTCTAGGTAAATTCATTTTCCATATTCTTGGCCCTTAAATAGTATTCAACTCATTTTTAGTCCTGTAGATGCATAACAAAGAATACAGTGTCACACATGAATGGGTCCATGCAGAAGAGTTCTGCAACAATTATCAATGGTACTGATTTTCCAGTAATTTTTCAACAAATCTCAAGCCTTGAATCCGACCTTCCGGAAAAATATTGTTGTTGCATCGATGGGTTCAAACAATAAAAATGTCCCATCACTCCCATGATGTGCTCGTTGATTTTAGAATACCAATCTTGTAATGAGACACGGTAAATATACTAATCTCAATCCGTTGATGTCCCATAAAGGTTTTGGAATTATGATCGAGGTTTTGGAATTAAATATTTCATAATTACTCTGTGAGAAGGTTGCCGGAAGATGGGCATCCGGCATCCATGGTAGCACTTTTTCCCTACACTTTAAATAATAGTTCATAGAATTAACTGGCTTTTCTTATCAATGGATTGACACTAAATTACATGTCACCTACCCGCCATGGTTGGGACTAAGATGATGATGATTTTGCAGTGCTGGATTCAAACACCACTTTTCCTCCCTTTCTTGAACTGTGTACAAATGTTAGCACTATAAACTGCCTATACTTTTACTTCGTAAGGAATATAATTATATAGAGTTTAAGAGTTAGGTCTTTTATTCTATTAGCAAATAGACCTGATTATACCTATCAAGGGAACCTTTAAAAGCACAAAATTAGTCAAATAATGCAGATTGATTTCTCGATTAAATTGGGCGCTGTACAAAAACTTCGAGTCTAAACAATTCGTATTCTTGTTCAAAGAACACGCATATCTGGTGTAGATTATACAGGATTAAAGGTATTGCGAAATAATTACCGATGGTGGCAAAGGACGGCATGCGGAGCGGCGGAGATGGGAGCGGAACAAATGGCCGATTCCTCTAAAGAACAAAAAAATTAGCGCCTTCAAACTCTCGGACAAATTATGTAAGCTTTTTCAAAACACTTTGTTAGAACACCTCATAAAATACTTTTACACTATCTATAAAATATTTAAAATATCTTCAAAACAATTTAAAAAACTTGCATTAAATAAGACTAAAGTATAAGTGGTTGTTTGGCAACTTCTGAATAGGTAAGTGCTGAACCAGTAAGAGGTCTGAACCATTAAGTGCTGAATCAGTAAGAAGTTTGAACCATAAAGAGCTAGTATATTGCTTAACTATTCAGAGACAAATATCTGATCAATTCAGATAAGAGGTCTTAACCATTCAGACTCTGTATTATACTTAACCATTTAGTGGCAAATCTCTTAACCATTCAGACATCTGAACCATTAAGAGGCTGAAACAAATCGTTTGAACCATTAAGTGTTGAACCATTCAGACATCTGAACCATTAAGAGGCTGAAACAAACAGCCCCTAAGTCATTTACCAATGTATGACTTAAATTTCTTTATTTCCTAAATAGCATTTAATAATGTCTAGTACGAGAAATATTGTTCAGTGATAGTGGACATTTACTTGAATAATGATTAATGGATAATGACTAATGGTTCTACATTGGAAAATAAAAATATATGGTTATATATTGAGAAAGTCATTATGCTTTAGTCCTATTTAGTAAATTCTTCAAACAACTTCTACTCATAATAAACTACATAATATGATGTATTTTAGATATTTTAGATGGAAGCAAAGTTATTTTATGGGATACGCAAAAAATTAGAGCAGAATTATTTTTAAAAAACGGAGGGAGTAATTGGTTCGACTAAGTTTTTCAAGAGGATATGATATGAATGGGGTGTTCTTAAAGTTATTTTTTTCTGATTTGATTTGATTTCGATAAAAATAAGTAATAAACAAAAATCTCTTTGCAAATTACATGGCAGGCGTGTTCATTCAGTAAAACCGAAATGAACCAAATTATGATAAAATAATTTTTGTATTGAATATCGAACCATAAGAAATCGGTTCGATATGGTTAATAGCGAAAACTATTTCGCTTTAGTAATTGATAATACTGAAAAAACCATTTCCACTTATTTTCATCAATAATGCACATTCTTAATTTTTAATTTTCATCACTAGCCATCTCATTCAAAATCTAAAGAAATTAGAAATACTCAGTATTTCTTAGCTATAGTGAGTCATAAATTACTTGGTTTTTCATAATATTAATAGATTATTGAAGCACACAAAAAATAAAATCCGTATATATATATATATATATATATATATATATATATATATATATATATATATATATATATATATATATATATATATATATATATATATATATATATATAATATATATATATATATATATATATATATATATATATATATATATATATATATATATATATATATATATATATATATATATATATATATATATTGGTTCTGGTGAGAATGCAATCTTAGGAGAGAAATGAGAATGAATATGGTGCTTTAGATTGTGAGATCTAAGGGTCAAGATTTCATCAAAATTAGATGCACCAAAATGGTGCGAAAATGCATCACGTCGAAATGCACCATAAACCTTCGAAAATGCATTATCTCAAAATCTGAGCGCAGGATGCAATCTGAGCCGCACGATGCATCAGATCCGACAGCTAGATTTTATTCTCATTTCTCTCCACTAGGTGCATTCTCACGAGAACCGGCCCCTATATGTGTATGTGTGTTGTATGTATGTATATATATGTATAGGGGTTGACTCCAATTAGATGACACCTTATGGTAAGATGACATGCTTCGGTCAGATGACGCAAAGCTCACCACTGGCCACTGTAAAGCTCACCAAAGACAATTACAAAACTCACCAAACTGTTAGGCAAAGCTCACCATATTTTTTCAACACTTTGAATTTTTTTTGAAAAAAGAAATCAAATGAAGGGGTGCTGACTAGACTTTGACCATTGATCGTTGACCATCACCGGCCACCGCCGACGCCACCAGCCGCCGACCTCCGCCGCCGCCAACCACCCCCGCCTTCCGCCGACAGCCGCCGCCGCTGACCACCACCGCCGGCCGCCGCCAGTCTCCGTCGCGCCGCCGCTGCTGATCGGTGGTTGGCCGATGTTGCTATTTTATTTTTAATTATTTTAATAATTTTCAAAATTTAAAAAAGGTGTGTTTTGGTGTTCAAAGTGGTGAGTTTTGCTTTATTTCCAGGTGAACTTACATTGGTCACTGGTGAGCTTTGTAGTGTAATGTGGTGAGCTTTGCGTCATCTCACCAAAGCATGTCATCTCACCGTAAGGTGTCATCTTACTAGAGTCAATCCCACACACACACATATATGAAGAAAGCTTACATAATTTGTCTGGCAAGGTCAAAGTCTCCACCAACCTGAGAAGCTTCAAACGTCACCCGTTTCTTCCATGCAAATGCTCCGCTCATTGCACTTGTAATTTTTCCTTCTGACAGCTTCCGTGTCAAATCTTTTCATACAAGTTTATACAAACCCTTTGACAAAACTCCTTTTGCTACCACCATTGCTCCCCTAGAAATTTTTAACACTCCACCTTAAGCAAAAATTCGGTAGCCCTCTGAGTCTAAAGCCCCCAATGAAATCAAATTTCCTTTTAGACCCGGTACATGTTCCACTCCAGTTAATGTTCTCACCACACCATCAAACATGCGAACTTGTACTGTTCCGACCCCCGCAATCTTGCTCCGTGCACCATTTGCCATCTTCACAGCACCCCATCGCAAGTTTGATACGTATCAAACTGTTCTTCAACTGAACACATGTGAAACGAACAACCCGAATCTAATATCCAATCCGATTTACCTAGACTCTTTGCGGTTTCCAAAAACAAGTCTTCTTCACTTGCTTGGTTCGAACTTTCTACAACCGCAGTCACGGGTGTTTTCCTGTCCTTCTTTTCCTTCCTCCTCTTTGGACAATCCCTTTTGAAATGACCCTCTTCATCGCAGTAGTAACACTGAAAGCTTTTACTACTCGATTTGAAGCGTTGGGACATGCCGCCCCTCTCTTTATACCGTCCTCGTTCCCGACCAGCTCCTTTTGCTACCAAAGCTTGACCGTCATTTGATACTCCGTTGCCACCCCGCCGACTCTCGTTCATCAACAACGCAGCAACATCTTCATCAAATTTTAAGGTCTCCTTTCCAAACAAGAGCGTGGTCACGATGTTGTCAAAAGATGAAGGCAATAAAGCCAACAAAAGCAGCGCATTGTCCTCCTCTTCAATCTTCACATCAATGGATTCCAACTTTGTTGTAACCTTGTTGAATTCATCCAAGTGTCCATTAAAGTTAGCTTCCTCCGCCATTTGGAGACCAAACAATCGTTTCTTCAAGTATAACCTACTTGTCAACGATTTCGACTTGTACCGGCTCTCTAGCTTGTCCCAAATATCCGTCGGGTCCGTCAAACCAAGAACCTCCCGAAGAGTATTATTTGCAAGACATAGGCATATTGTACTTGTTGCCATGTCCTTCAAATCCTCCCACTCTTCTTCCGACAATTTTTCTAGTTTGTCGTTCTTCCGGTGTTTGGCCCATTCAGCATCCGTCATTTTTTCTGTCCTCTGAACCTTCACCTTCAGAGCTTTGATTGTCTCTTCCCGAGTAAGAACACTTTTTACTCGTTGTTGCCATAGAGTAAAATCGCCACGTCCATCAAAAAGTTCGACAGAAACATTCGAACTTTTTACTCATGCCATTTTTCAAGTTTTTTGATTTTCTTCTCTTACCGCTTAGAAATCCCTCCGCCCCAAATGTAACTTGGCTCCGATACCAATTGTTGGGATTTTAAGCACGTAAGACTCTTAAAATATCAAGAACGTAAAAAATAAATAACCACACTACACAAGAAGAAAATATGAGAGAAAAAATATATCTTCACTCTTTCAGAACGATATACAAAAAACTCTCCCCTGATTACAAGCACTAAATACCAGACACTTATAAACAGACTTTTCACACTCTACACCCGGATGTATTTTTCTGAGTAACAAATAATTACTCTCTACACTCACTCACACAATTTTGGTGATATCTTGTGTAGCACCTTTCTCTTCACACCTTTTCTCTCCCTCTCTCTTCCGTGTGTAAAACCTCATGCACAATGCTCATGTTTTATAGCCAAACATGATTAATGCAATCAAAGAAAAGTCAACAAAAGCTAAATGACCACCAAAATCAGCCGAAAGCAAGATCTCCACAATCAAAAAATATTTGATTCTCTTTTTTTCTTTTTCTTTTGATTGATTAATCAAATTCCCAACAATTATTTAATTTAATTATTTATTGTAATTGACTCATTACTATTTTAAGTGAACAATTACCATTTTTTATTGCAATTCCAAATGGGCAGGATTAATAAAAGTAATAAAACTAAGTTTACAATACAGGTAAGTAGATTAATAATTATTTACCAATTTAAATTACTCGTTTAATCAATTACCATTTTGTTAACCGAAATATGTAAGTAGATTTCTTATTTTGTTTACAATAAAGGTATGTAGATTTCTCATTAATTACCAATTTAAAATACTTACCGATTTAATCATTTCCAAGTTAAATTAATACCGTTAGTATTACTATTATTGTTTAAGCGTGTAACACTAATTTCCATCAAATGCCATAATTAGGTTGGTCGTGTAAACATAATTACGTAATGTAATTATTATAATTTTAATTGAGTCATTACCATTTTAAGTAAACAATTACCATTTTTATTGGAACACCAAATGGGCGGGAAAACCAAATTGAGAATCCATGGCTTTTTGAATAAAGTATGGATAAAATGATATGAAGCACACTGTTTTTCTTAAAAATGAAAAAGAATAAACTTTAGAAACACGTTAAATAGAAAACTAAGAATGTAATCCTTAATTATTAGGCGTCGGAAAAACTTTTTTTTTACTACATTGAGAATGTCAATCTAATTCTACTTTTTGTTAGAATAACGTCCCAACACTAGAGGGGGGTGAATAGCGTTTAAACGAGAAACGTTGCAGGAATAAAAAAAATTAAGAATGTGAAAAGTACAAAGCGTAGAAAGCGTTAAGGGAGCATACCAAGATTTATACTGGTGTTCTTGTTGCTTGTTCCTTATCATGTCCGCGGAAGATGTCATTACCCTAAGCCGTGATCAACGCGATGACCGCATCGACGATTTACAACATACAGTGCATCAGATGCAGCATGATCTGGAGTCCAAATTCGCGCGGTTGGAAGCGTTGGTTTTGGCGAATCGGCCGCCTCTGCTGCCACCACCTACAGGACAGACGCCCATCGGGAACAATGTCCATCCTCCCTTTGGCGAGTCTCCGTCGTCGTCGCATGGTAGCCTGCCCAAACCGAAGCTCGATGCGCCCAAAACAGACGGGTATGATCCCTTGCGTTGGCTCTATAAGGTCCAGGAATACTTCTCTTTTTACGAAACCCCGCATGCGGAGCGACTCCGCCGCGTCACGTTGATGCTTGAAGGGACGGCAGCGGATTGGTATCGTTGGCGACGCAAAGGTAATATGATTGCGAGTTGGGATGATTTTGTGGTAAAATTTAAGCTCCGTTGCACTATATGGACTATTTTGGCCAATTAGCCAAGCTCCGGCAGACCGGGTCCGTCATGGAGTATCAGGCCGAGTTTGAACGCATTTTGCAACACGTTTCGGGGGCTCCCGAGGCCAACCTGGTCTCCTTGTTTCATTCGGGTCTCAAGCCTCATCTTCTCCACGAGATCGTGTTATTGACCCCCGAGTCTCTCGCCGATTCGTTTGCCCTAGCGCGGGAATTAGAGGCGAAACATATGGCCCTGGTCCAGTCCGTATCCCCGCGGCAAGGTTCTTCGGTGTCCGGGGGTCCGTCCAAACCCTCTCCAGCAACTCCGTCCGTGTGGCCCCTAAGTTCTGTGCCCCTCACCGATGCCAAACCCTCTTTCGCTACACCCATCCGGCGGTTGACACGCGCGGAAAAATTGGAGAAAGACGCAAAAGGGTTGTGCTATAATTGCGACCAATGGTGGACGAAAGGGCACCGTTGTGGGAGGGTTTTGTTCCTTATTGGCGATGACGATGATGCACCGGACTCGGTGGATGAGGAGGAAGGTGCTGAACCGTGTGTGATCGCCGACATCTCCAGCCTCCAAAGCTTGACAGGCACACTCACACTTCGATCTTTACGGCTTGCGGGAATGATTCACACCACGACACTCGAGGTACTAATTGATGGGGGTAGTACGCACAACTTTATCCACCCACGGTTGGTGGCAAAGGACCCCTTGCCGATTACACATATGCCACCATTTCGGGTCTACGTCGGCAACGGTGATTATCTCGTCTGTGATACTTAGTGCACTAGTGTTCCCCTACAGCTCCAGGGCGTTACCTTTACAGTGGATCTGTTCGTCCTTCACATACATGGCCCGGACGTGGTTTTGGGGGTACAGTGGCTACAAACCTTGGGCAAGGTGGGCCATGACTATTCTTCGTTAACCATGGAGTTTAAATGGCAGGATAGCACGGTGACATTACGTGGGCTGCCGCACACGACCAAATCAGTTTCACTCCAGGTTTTGCAGGCTATTACACATTCAGGGGTAGTGCACGAGTGTGTGGAGGTTCTCTGTCTAAACCCCGAGCCGGACCTAGCGACTGAGACGCCCCTGCCACCCCTGCCAGTGCTGATCCAGCAAGTCCTCGATGCCCATGCGGCCGTGTTCTCACTGCCCACCACCTTACCACCTAAGCGCACCGTGGATCACCAGATTTTTCTCCAAGCTGGGACACCACCAGTCAATGTCCGGCCCTACTGGTATCCCCATTTTCAAAAGGATAAAATCGAGCGACTCGTGGGGGAGATGTTGTCCCAAGGGCTCATTCGACCGAGTAGAAGCCCCTTTTCGTCGCCGGTCCTGTTGGTCAAAAAGAAAGACGGTTCTTATCGTTTTTGTGTGGACTATCGGGCTCTAAACGCCGTCACGATTCCAGATCACTTTCCCATACCCACAGCCGACGAACTGTTTGAGGAGCTAGGGCGGGCACGCTACTTTACAAAACTTGACTTGCAGGCAGGCTATCACCAAATCCGCATGCATGATCGCGACGTCTATAAAACGGCCTTGCGGACACACGACGAACATTATGAGTTTTTGGTTATGCTGTTCGGATTAACTAACGCTCTGTCAACCTTTCAGGCATGCATGAACCGTCTGTTTGGGCCGTACCTACACCGGTTTGTGTTCGTGTTTTTTAACGACATATTGGTTTACAGCGCGTCCTTAGATGTCCATTCCGAGCACCTGCAGATTGTGTTGGGGATGCTAGCGCATCATCAGTTTTTTGTCAAGTGTTCGAAGTGTTCGTTTTGCCAAACCTCGGTGGAATATTTGGGGCATGTGGTGACGGCTGGAAATTTGGTGTCCGAAGCCTCGAAGATCACGGCCATGGTCACCTGGCCGACGCCAAAGAAACTTAAACAGTTGCGGGGCTTCCTCGGCCTCACAGGGTATTATCGTCGTTTCATTCGACACTGCTCTCAGATTGCCACACCCCTGACCAACCTCTTGAAGAAGGATGCATTTGCTTGTGATGACCGCGCCCAAGGAGCTTTTGAGGATCTGAAGAAGGCCCTAACATCCGCCCCGGTTCTTCGACTGCCAGATTTTGATCTCAAGTTCGTGGTGGAAACTGACGCAAGTGCCTTCGGTATTGGCGCAGTTCTTCTTCAACAGGAGCAACCCGTGGCCTTTTTTAGCAAGAAACTGGGCACCCGGCGAGCAGTGGCCTCCGCATATCATCACGAGATCTACGCCATCGTCAAAGCCATGCAAAAGTGGCGTCACTATCTGTTGGGGCGCGCCTTCGTCATCCGATGCCTTGTCACGCCGGGATGAGCCGCTGGTTTTGGGCCACTCACTGGGCCTGCCGGTTTTACAGCAGATTCGGGAGGAGAACTCCACACAGCCCGACCTCGTGCGGTGGCACGACGAAAGGGGTAGGGGGACCTTATCGCGGGACTATTCGGTGGCAGACGAGATTCTTTATTTTTGCTGCCGCATTTGCATTGAAGCGACATCTGACTTACGGACTACACTTATTCACGAGTATCACGACACACCTATGGCGGGACATGCGGGAATTCATCGCACCTTCCAATGTTTAGCAATGGTTTTCTATTGGACAACGATGCGGGCGGACGTTCGGCGCTATGTGTCCTAGTGCCTCATCTGCCAAACGGTAAAGTACTCCACGTTACCACCCGCTGGCTATTGCAACCCTTACCCATCCCCACCCAAGTGTGGGATGACGTCTCAATGGATTTCATCGTGGGGCTACCTCCGTCGCGACATTTCACCGTTATTTTGGTCGTGGTAGATCGTCTGTCTAAATTCATTCACTTGGGGGCTCCTCCGACCGATTTTGACGCCCATCGGGTGGCGTTTCTCTTTGTTGATATGGTGATGAAATTACATGGATTTCCCAGGATGATTGTGTCTGATCGAGATCGGGTTTTCACGAGCAAATTTTGGAGGCAGCTACTCAAATTGAGCGGAACAACCTTGCACCACAGTACGGCATTCCATCCCCAAACTGATGGTCAGACAGAAGTTATGAATCGGGGCGTCGAACACTATCTCCGGGCTTTTTCTCATGACGTCCCCACCCGTTGGACGATCCTCTTGCCGTGGGCCGAGTACGCCCTAAATACAAGCTTTCACAGTGGGTTGGGGGTGACGCCATTCTAGGCATTATATGTAAGGGAACCACCGACGTTCCTGCCGTATGCTCCGGGGGAATGTTCTTTACCGGCGGCTGATGTGTTGCTCACAGAACGTACGGAGCTGCTGGCAAGGTTACGGGAGCGACTACTACAAGGCCAACAACGCATGTGTGCGGGGGCAAACAAACACAGACGGGAGGTGACTTTCGCCATCGGGGATCTGGTTTTGCTCAAGCTGTAACCATATAGGTAGCATTCGGTGGCTGCCCGTTCATCGCAGAAGTTGGCTCGCCGCTACTACGGGCCTTTTGAGGTGTTAGCTCGCGTCAGTTCCCGTACAGGTTCACGCACGGCGAGAGGTGTTACGGAATGGAGTTATCGACGGGACCTTGGATGATGCCACCTAGGAGCCTATGGCGACACTACGACAATGCTTCCCTCACATACACCTTGAGGACAAGGTGGTCTTTGAACGGGGGAGAGTGTTACGACGGATAGGGCCACCCTCGAGAAGGAGATCGAGCAACGAGCCCCGGATGAGCATGTTGCGGATGACGATGTTACAGACGAAATGTTCCAAGACGGGAGTACCCATGCACGCGAAGAGGCCGACATTGGGACGCGACGAAGTGCAAGGACGAGGAGGCCTCCGGCTTAGTGGCAGGATTACTTAGTTTAATATTATCATTTTAAATATTTATTAATTGTGTAATTTAGATTTTCCTAGGTGGGCGTAATTATAAGCCCTTGCGAGGGTTTCTTTTTGGTTCTTTACCTCGATGCTGTTCTTGAATCGACGTAGAATTAGGGTTGGGAGAAAACTCTATTTAAGCAGGTTGTATGCATGCACGGTGATATTATGGAATAATACAACTCTTCTCCCCTTAAACTTCTTCCTCTCTCTCACTCTCTCTCTCACTCTCTCTCTCTCTCTTCCCTTTCCTTCTACGGCAGTGGTACTGCTGTAACCGGCGAGAAGGTGCCGCAAAGCCTTCCCGAGACTAAATTGGTCCTATCACACTACTTCCGTTAAGCTTACGGGTACTTAACAAACCATTACAACATGAGAACTCGAGCCCCACGAGCCTCAATACACTTGCTTGGAGATACCGCACTCCAAAACTTCAACCCGAAGGAAAATACCTTTCCTTCGTACAACCAAGGGAAACAAGCTTCCCTTAACGTGTATAACACACTAAGAGCACTCAAGAACAAAGTTCTCTAAAAATAGTGGATATGAGTAAAATAATGCGCTCAAGAACACGTCACAAACTTCACAAAATGGCTCTCGAAAAGCTATGGAAAATATATGGATGTAATGCAATGAACAATGGGAGTTGTGAAGTAATGTGATGTGAAAAACAGACCCAAACAGCCCATTTTATAGTAGAAAAATAGGCTCCAACGGGTAGGAGTTGAATGGGGTTGATTGGAATAATTTGTGTGATTTGATTAAAATTGGATCTGCTGAAAATCACCATAACAGCGTAGTCCATTACTTGGACATCGCTATTGTAGGCTTAGTGTTTGAAAATTGGGAAGCAACGGTCAAGCCAACAGCGATGTCCAAAGGGCCAACATCGCTGTTTTGGCTGTTGACTTCCAAACATGGAATGTTTTAGCCATAAATTCCTTCCAACGGTCAGGTGCCTACATCGATGTTCATTACTTGAACATCGGTGTTCAGGCTTGGCCTTGAAGGATGAAAAATGGCCTTACATCGCTGTTGCTGGGTCAACAGCGCTGTCCAAAACTTTCTGCCAAAGGCATTTTCTTTTGGCTTACGTTGAACATCGATGTAGAGATGTCTACATCGTTGTTCCAGATGTTTCTAGCTCAACAACGATGTACATTGACCAGCATCGCTGTTGGAAGACTTAACACCAAACTATGGTTTTTAGCTGCCAACGCCAGACAGCGATGTTGGGCTTGTTTAGCCAGACCCATGGCTTGTTAGTCATGTCGTAAGCCAATGTCCAAAAACAAAGTTCTCCAAATTAAAAACCAAGTGTTGAAAACATTTGTTTAATGTATTTTGCTAAGAAATCAAGTGAGACATCTTAAAAACCACGTCATTTAGGTAAAAACCATGGCTAGCCAAGTTCATGCCGTTTCGCATGGTTTTTGTCAAACGACCAAAAACGAAAAGTGGTTTTTGAAGTGTTTTTGTTGGAAAACTATTTAGATGTGCCCAGAAGTGAAAACAAATCATAAAAAGTTGAAAACCACTTAGTTGGTTCGGACACCAAAAACCAACGCCAATAGTTGAATGCCGAACGCCGGTTTCTGGAAACCAAATGCCGCTTTCTGAAAGCCGAACATCGAACGCCGGATGGCTTGGTTTTTGGTTTGGGCAAACACCAAGTGTTTTAAGCTTATTTAAAAACTTGTGAAAACATTTTTGATGATGCATAAAGACATTTTGATGCAATTAGCCTAGAGAGCCAAGTTTTAGAAGTTTATGCCGGTCTTGATCACATTAAGACCGACTCAACTAATTTCTAAGTCTTCGTTCTTGGTTCTCATTTTCAATTCATCATCACGCCAAGTTCCTTTGCCTTTGATTTGCTCAATTGATCTTATTTTCACGGCGGTTTGGCATTATCAAAACCGGTCATAAAACGAACACGATTTTAGTACAACGTCGGCATAAACTCGTGTTCCAACACTTTTAAAATACATTTTTATTGCTACCTAAAATTTGAGTTTCTAAAATTTCGATCTTTAGTACATCGAGTTGATCAACTTTGATCATGACTTAAATAAAATTAACATTTGATATTAATATACAGAGTATATTTTAGTGTAAATAATCATAAAATAAAAAATATTGATAATATTATAATATGAATTTTCATTACAATTTTCAAAAGTTATTATAGAGTCAGATCAAATTATTGATTTGAATTTTGAATCAAATCATAATTAATCAGATCAGATCAAATCCAATCAGATCAAATCAAATCAAATCAAATCCAATTAGATCAAACCAGATCAGATCCCATTGGATCAGGTCAGAACTACAAAAAATCAGATCAGGTCAGAAAAAATAAGTTGAACGGAACGGAGCCTAATTTGTGGCCAGTGTTTGGTCATGATAATTATGGTAATATTAATTGGGAAATTCGGACTGAGATGTCTGGGCCAAATAATATTTCTCATCATGAAGTCCTCCACTTTTTTGAGTTGTGAGAATTACCAACTCAAGAAAGTAAATAATTCATTCGAGTTCTATCTTCAATCTTCACGTGTTGTATTTTTGACGGATTGCTAAGATCATGATTTGCTAGTCCTCCTTGTCCTTTGATGGTATTTGAGCATCTTCGAATATATCTTTTGATTTTTTTCTTCTTTTTCTTATAAAAAATGCAATGTATATTTGTCTGGCCAATTGAGCCATACTTAGGTATAATAAATATCTTGATCAAATAGCTTAATAATAGAGCATATCAAATAACTCATCTCAATAATAATGATGTTAACAAGGAGCGATTTAGTGTCACGGTCATTCGTTTTGTCAACGGGACCATTGTTAACGCATATTAATGCATAACGTAATTAGTATCTCCGCGGGTCGATACAAATTGAATCAACTGTTAAATTAGTGTTAGTCTCACTAACCAATGTAAGAAATTATCTCTTCTGTGTCTCTTAGAGATGAATCTAAAATGTCTCGTTTAGAGGGCTTAAATGAATCCGGCATCCCCGATAAAAGCTTGATTCTCTTTGTTTTCTAAAAGCTTGATTGTTTGTTGAAATTCAAAATTCTCTCTAGGCTTCTTGGATATTTTAGGAGAAATATTCCGAAAAAATACTTTTTTGAGAATATACTCTTAAAGTTTGTAGTGTGATCTTCATGGACTTTGCATGGCTTGAGCATCGAACTTTATATGGTCACACTTAATCGGTCCCACGGTCGGTACCAAATGATGGCGTTTATTGTTTTGACCAGTTTTATCATTTTTACTGTCTAAAAATGATCAACGAGCCTAACAATAAAAAAAATATGAATAAGCTATTTTCGACGTGAAAACCCCAATCAGGAGAAAACCACGGGCATTTTCCGACGGTACCATGCCAGGAGAGATTTTATTAATATCAAGGGTAGTACATCGGACATAATCTTGGCATTATATCAATTGATGGAGCGTTTTAGCTCTATAAATAATAAATAATATAAGGAGTATTTTCTAAGTAGTGTGAGAGAGTATGATTAAATGATAGTGTATGAGAAAATATGGAAATTGGCCCCCCACATACTGAAAGCGAAAGATTCTTTTTATAGTGAGAGATGAGGGAGTAGTTATGGAGATAAATATGGTAGGGGAGTGAATGGTGGGAGTAATTATGGTAGGGAGTGATGGGTGGAGATAGTTATGATAATGAATGAATGGTGGATATAATTAAGGAAAGTGAGTTGACTATAAGGATAGTTATAATAGGAGTAATTAGTGGCCAATGTTTGGTGATGATAATTATAGTAATATTAATTAGGAAATTTGGACCGAGATGTCTGGGGCAAGTAATATGTCTGTGTGTGTAGAGAGAGAGAGAGTTTGGATCAAGTGAGAATGACATCTTATGAAAGAAAAAAGAACAATTAGTCACTGTTAGATTTTGCTGAATCTGTAGACTCGGTCCATCTCAAAAATGGATATGTTGGACCTTCAACTTTCTAGATCATATATAGCATTCTTCATTTATTTTTCTCTGTGTAAAATAATAAAGCCAAATATTTCAACTATTTCCGTTTACCATTTCCATAACATAGCAATCATTATCATTCATCCTCATAGTCAAAGAAGAGCATTTGTGATGGATTCTTCAATGCAATAAGGTATGTTCCATTGATTCATGAATTCCTATAAATTCTAATAATATGATGAATAATTTCGATGGATTCTTCATTATAACGCAATCATTTATCATTAAACCCTAAATTGATTCACGAAATCTGATAAAATTGAATCTCAATTTGTAATCAAATCATTTGATATCATGCACATATTCTATTATATGGTACATCCGGATATATTGTGCATCATGGTAAACTTGTAATTTCCGAATGAACACTATATTATTTTAGAATGAACATGCTACGCTGGTGGGCTTGAGATGAGTAATACATTGTTTCAGAATGAACACTAGGCTGATAAAAAAAGAACTTAAGCTGGATGTAGCTAGCTCTAGTTACACCCGGATGTACAATATAATCTCTCTAAGCAAATACGGAGTATTCATTTACAAACAAAGGCAAATTATATGGTACATAAGGATGTGCATTTCTCTTGAAATATCATGACTAACTTGTAATTAAAATAATATTATAAAATGAACATTACATTGTTTCAAAATTAACACTATATTATTTCAAAATGAACACTACGATTGAAAATAGACATTCTATTGATTCAAATTGAACATTCAGTTGATTCAAAATAAAATATTCACCAGGTGTACAAAATTCTAAGTACAACCACGTGCACATACATTGTCGCAAATAATAATTTGTTCATGTTTGTATGCTCTTTATTTTAGTTTTATATTCATTGAATATTCATTTATGAACAACGCAATGTTTTATAATTATACAAAATATTCATTTATCAGTAACATATATAATATTCATTTTTTAATTGTTGGGAAATAAAACACATAACACACACAAATAATCTGCGAGAAATGAGAGAAACGGAACATGGACAACACACAAGAATTTAACGTGGTTCGGTTTCCCTAATCCATGGCTGCAACAGAAAGAATTTCTTATTTCACTTGTGGTGTCTCCCAGAATTATAAGTACAAGGGCTCAATATATATGAGAAAAGAAATTAGGGTTACATAACATGGGCTGGGCCTACAAGTCAAGCCCAAGCCTCCACAAACCCAACATTCTCCCATTTGGAGGCTTGATAGTCATCAACTGCCATCCACCACGATTGATTGTACATTGAGTAATCTTCCTCAGCTCTCTTGTTGTAGCGGCCCTCTCATCAGACAACTGAAAGGCCCATTGAAGCTCTCCCAAACTCCAACACATCAATCACGGCAAAATCTGCCCCTGACTCGTCCTTGGCCCCTACCGGCTCCCACTGTAGACACACACTGCCGGATCCTGGAACATCCTGAGAACAAACACTCTCCATACTCAGCAAGAATTTTTCTGGAGATGTTCCTACAACTGGAATACTGGTTCTCCTAACCCAGTGTCTTCTAGGAAACTTGGCTGAAGCGCCTCTTGAGCTCCCACTGCCACAAATACCTCTGACTGGCCTCCTTGAACCTTTCCTCGCTCGTTCATCCTGAGTCTGACCTGTGGCTCTAGGTTTCTCTCTTGCATAGACAACCTTATTCTGCCCACGAGACTCTATGAACCAGACTTTGTTTCTCTTCTGAACTGGGACGGTCACTCCCTCATATGCTAACTCGACCATATACAGCGAACCTCTCTTCTTTCCATGGGCCATGACAAGATTTTCCTTCACGACCTTCCACTGCCCATCTCTAAACTTTACCTCGTGTCCCTGTTCGTCCAACTTCCTGACAGAAATCAAATTTTTCTTTAAGGCTAGAACCACTCTGACATCCTTCAAAGTTCAGAAAGTGACTGGATCTTCAACACCATGTCACCCATGCTCGTTACCTCAAGAGCTCTATCGTTCGCAAGTCGTACCTTTTCAAAGTCTCTGATAACTAGATTCTGCAATGCTTCACCGTTGTGGTAGCATGAAATGAAGCACCAGAATCCATGACCAAGGAATCCACATTGCTTTCCTCACAGCAAGTCAGAGTGACCTCCTCTTCACTCACAGAGCCTTCAGCAATGTTCACTTTTTTATCATTCGGGCATTGATTCCTAAAATGCCCCACCTCCGTGCACTTCCAGCACGTTACACCTGAGCTATCTTGATCTCGAGTTTCGACTGACTCCTTTGTCTGTTCTTGCTCCCACTACCTCTGCTATTTCTTCTTCCTCTACAAACATGAAGCAATTCACCAGATGACTCCCTTGAACGCTTTCTTCTGACATCCTCGCCAAGAACGAGATCTTGAATCTGATCAAAGGTGAATCCATCGGGTCCGACTGAAACGGTAACCGCTGTAACCGTTCTGGACCAAGTATCAGGCAAAGACGATAGCAGTAACAAAGCTTGAACTTCATCATCGAACTTAATCTTCACTGACACAAGTCTTGTTAAGGCCGAATTCATATTATTGATATGCTCGGTAACTGAAGTGCCTTTTTTCATCATTGTGTTCACCAGCTCTCTAATCAGAAAAACTTTATTCGCTGCAGAAGGCTTCTCGTACATGTTAGACAACGCTTCCATAATTCCCTTCGTTGTCTTCTCCTTCAGAATGTTGAACGCAACATTATTGGTCAACGAGAGACGTATCACGGACATAGCTTTCCGATCCAAACTTGCCCAATCTGCATCCGACATCTTTTCTGGCTTATCACCTAAAACCACGTCAAAATCTTTCTGAACCAGAAAATCTTCAATTTGCATCTTCCACCAACTGAAATCTATACCATCGAACTTCTCGATTCGGAACTTCCCATCTTCCGTCATATCACATGACTAGGCGAGATACTCGGTACAACTAATTTCAGATCTTGGCAATTTTTTCTCAGAAAATCACACCCACCTCAAGAATTAAATTAGCACAAACCAAAAGTCCAAATCCAAAAAGTACCATAAAAAACACAAGTGGGCTGATCAGGTTTACGGCCCAACTCCCCCTTTTTTCCTTCCTTCGGTCCAGCAAAAAACCTTTTTTTCCTTCACACCTGCAAAGCGAAAAATCAGCCCTCTACTTTTGTTTTTTCGGTCAAAGCCTTAGCAATCTTTTTCAATCTAATAAAGCGGCAGCGCAATATGAGGCAATCTACACTGGACGGTGGTAGCTCGACGACAGCTGGGTCAATGGCAGCATCTTTCGATCTGGATGATAACGACGACTCCTCAACACGACAGCGATGGCTCCTCAACGCGGCTTGACTGCACGCGGACGGTGGATATTATCCTCGAACCAGGAGCGTCGTTCAAAGGACAGCAGTGGCTCCTACTGGGTCAGTGGCGCTCTCGATCTGAAACGGAGGCAGCTCCTCTACGTGCAGCTGGCGACAGTTCTAGACGAACCGGTGGTGGAATTGCACCTGCGTGGCGCTACTCTCCGTCACAGCAGATATTCACAGCGGCTCCTCTTTTTCAGACGCACAATCCAACGATCCAGATCTGTAAACCCTAGGTGACAGCTTCTCACTATTTGTGTTCTCGTGTTGTAGAACAATCAGTCTCTGATACCACTTGTTGGGAAATAAACCACACAACACACACAAGTAATCTACGAGAAATGAGAGAAATGGAACACGGATGACACACAAGAATTTAATGTGGTTCAGTTTCTCTAATCCATGGCTGCAACAAGAGGAATTTCTTATTTCACTTGTGGTGTCTCCCGGAATTACAAGTACAAGGGCTCAATATATAGGAGGAAAAAACTAGGGTTACATAACATGGGTTGGGCCTACAAGTCAAGCTCAAGCCTCCTCAAACCCAACATTAACATCTACATTCCAAATTCATATCTTCTCTCATTAAGGGTGACACTCTACTTCTTTAACACAACTTAATCTCCACTGAAGGGATCGACACAACTTCTACCTCTCTTTTATGACCGATTCCAGACTTCGCTTTGTCATTTTCTTCTCTTCCTCTTCCTTTGCAATCACATCGATTGATCTCAAATATTGTCTCTCCCTATCTCAATTTTAACTAAATTATTAAGATGCCATGTTGTACGATAAGAAAAGTATAACTGCCTATATCATATAATATATGTACTTAATAGTAGTACTTAGTAGAAATTACTCCCTCCCTCCTAAGTCCAAATTTATCTTATCAATTTCATATTCTGTTTTTCTTCTTCTAACATTCTTTTGTTGTTAGGGATTAATAATAATATTATTATTATTATTTGGAATAGTTATTATTATTATAATTATTATTTTGGACTCATTAGTAATATCATATTGTATGAACTAGAAAAATCATTTATTTAAAAATTACATACTCATTATCTTTTTTTTTCAATTATTAATTTTTTAAGTTAGACTCGTTTTCTTTTTTAATAAAGTTGAACTTTATAATATGAATTATTCTAAAGACTTCACCAACCACCAAAAAATAATTTTGATATCGAGAAATATTAGAACTCAATCTCCTATGCTCAATAAGGCAGTCTAACTTTTCCAAAATTTTCTTCCTAACATGTAATATAATTATGTTTTTAAAATGAAAAATATTATGTGCAATGTCCTTTTTAAATTTTTCACTAAAAATGTACTATTTACCTTTCTCATACATAAATAATACATTTTGAAATGTCCATGACTAGGGTCATCTCGAAGAATCAGAGGCTTGGAATGACACGAAGAAAATTGGCTATTGTATTATAGTGAAGTAAATTGTATCATTTAAATTCTTAATACTAATTATATATGTGTATACATACACACACACACACACACACACACACAAGGGCTGGTTCACGTGAGAATGTACCTTGGTGAAAGCAATAAGAATAAAATCTAGCTTTTGGATCTGATGCATCGTGCGGCTCAGATTACATCCCGCGCTCAGATTTTGAGATAGTGCATTTTCAAAGGATTTTGGTGCATTTCGACATGACGCATTTCCAAACCATTTTGGTGCACCTAATTTTGATGTAATCTTGACCCTTAGATCTCACAATCTAAAGCACACGATTCATTCTTATTTCTTTCATAAGATCACATTTTCACCAGAACCTATATATATATATATATATATATATATATATATATATATATATATATATATATGTATGTATATATATATATATGTATGTATGTATGTATGTATGTATGTATGTATGTATGTATGTATGTATGTATGTATGTATGTATGTATGTATGTATGCATGTATGTATGTATGTATATATGTATGTATGTATCTGTGTGTGTGTGTATGAGATTGACTCTAGTGAGATGACACGTTACGGTGAGATGACATACTTCGGTGAGATGACGCCAAGCTCACCACACTACACTACAAAGCTCACAAATGGACAATGCAAAGCTCACCTAGAAATGAACCAAAGCTCACCATTTTGAACACCAAAACACACCTTTTTTTAAAATTTGAAATTTTAAAATTAATAAAAAAAATAACAACACCGGTCAACCACCGGTTAGAGGCAGTGGTGCAGTGGCGGTCCCAACTGCCAGCGGCGGCGAGTGGCGACTAGGGGCGGAGGAGCGGCGGTCGGCGACTGGCGGGGAGGCGGCGGTCAAAGGTCCCGATCAATGGTCAAAATCTAGTAATCACCCCTTCCTTTGATTTTATGTTTTCAAAAAAAATTCAAAGTGTTGAAAAAATGTGGTGAGTTTTGGTTTATACTTTGGTGAGCTTTGTAGTTGTTTTTGGTGAGCTTTGAAGTGGCTCGTGGTGAGCTTTGCATCATTTGACCGTAGCATGTCACCTCACCATAAAGTGTCATGTCACTGGAGTCAGTCCCTATATATGTGTGTGTGTGTGTGTGTGTGGGATTGACTCCAGTGAGATGACACCTTACGGTGAGATGACGCAAAGCTCACCACATTACACTGCAAAGCTCACCAATGACCAATGTAAAACTCATCTGGAAATAAAGCAAAGCTCACCACTTTGAACACCAAAACTCACCTTTTTTTAATTTTGAAAATTTAAAAAATAATTAAAAATAAAATAGCAACACCAGTCAGCAGCGGCGGCGCGACGGAGACTGGCGGCGGCCGGCAGTGGTGGTCGGCGGCGGTGGTCGGCGGTCGGTGGTGGCCGGTGATGGTCAACGGTCAATGGTCAAAGTCTAGTCAGCATCCCTTCCTTTGATTTTTTTTCAAAAAAAATTCAAAGTGTTGAAAAAATATGGTGAACTTTGTAATTGTCTTTGGTGAGCTTTGCAGTGGCCAGTGGTGACATTTGCGTCATCTGATCGTATCATGTCATCTCACTGGAGTCAATCCATATATATATATATATATATATATATATATATATATATATATATATATATATATATATATATATATATGTATGTATGTATGTATGTATGTATGTATGTATGTATGTATGTATGTATGTATGTATGTATGTATGTATGTATGTATGTATGTATGTATGTATGTATGTATAATATAACGGCCTGTTACAAGCGGTGGGGCCCAAGGCCCGTTAACCTTGGACCACCCCGAGCTCTGTTAACCCCGAGACAGATAACCCACTATAGTAAGGCCAATGTAAGCCAAATCTAAAGCCCAGCCCATAAGCTAATAAATGCCCAATCTAAAACCCAACCCCATAAGTTTAAATCTACTTTTTAGGGGATCACTCGTCATTTTTGTTACTCCCATACCGGCATGCTTAACTCCTTGAAAATATGTCCAAAGTTGCCCTTCTGAGGATCAAACTCAGATGATAAGGTTCTCCATTCAACCTTGTGACCATCTCAACAAGATAGTTTTGGCCGGGTGACCATCCTACCTATGCCCTGAATGTAAATATATTTAATTTTCAAAAAAGGATGAACCCCATTCTCGAGGTTTTCTTAGACTCAGCCACACGATTACTAAGAGAAGTAATTTAAACTTTGATTGCAGATTGATGCCGCAAAATAAAGCTTGTATTTGATACTTGTAGAAATTCTATATTTAGTATAATTATGTCTGAGTGCATTTTACAAAAATCAAATTGAAGCTACTCATTATCATTTCATTCTTGCTTTTGCTAATGAGCATATCATTTTCAAATGAGAGGAATAGACTTTTATTTGGAGGTGTTCTAAAGACGCCATTCTTTGTCATTTTATTTAAATTTTCGCTCCTCCATTGCCCAGGCAAAGCTCCCTCTTTGGGCAGCCCGGAAATCGTATTCCAGATATCTCTACCCAAGAAGATCTAAATCTGAGTGGGTACTTGCTTTGGATGCGAGTAGACGAGCTTTCATCGAATTCTCTGAAGAAAGAGCAGTGCTATTTGGATTTTTTTTGAGTTTGTTCTGGATTCAATCTGGGACGGCGGAATTTAGCTTGAGGTGAGCTGTGGTAGTGGTCGGTGGTGAATAATGCGGCGGCGGGCGGCCGATTACCGGCGCCCGGTTCGGAGGAGTTTTTCTTGTTGGATCTGGACGCTGCTCGGAATATTCTCTATCGCAGGTTTCGTCTTGTTTGTGTTGCTTCAACTGAATGAAAGTGAGGATCATGTAGAGCAGCAAATTTTTGTAAGTTCAGATTCTCTAATCTTATCTTGTTGCCCCGGATGCATTCTGTTTGAATTTTGGGAGAAGGGAATTTTTCTTTATGCTTATGCTCTTGATATGAGTTATTTTTTCTATTTACACTTAAATGCATTTTCCTGTAAACACATCTCTGTTTCCTACTCCAGATGTAAACCCTAGGTCCTATTTTTGTATCGTATATGCTGGATTTTGTTTTGCTCTTAACCCTTGATGCGTTGTTGCATCCAACATAGAAATGTTACAGAATTGATTCCTTAGGTCCACATTCACTATTTCTTTTTTTTTGCTTTGGCATTTTACCCTTGATTTTTTGTCCCTTCAAATTGGAATAGAAATAGAAACGCTACACGATAATTATTTTTGCTCAAGCTTCTTTGGTATCAATTTGGAATAGAAATGGAAAAGATTTACAATTGGATCCATAACGACCATGAGAGTCCGTTTGTTTGCCTCAACTCAGATTCTTCCAAGATGTTGAGTTATACTTTTGCTGGCATATGAAAACACATGTGTTGCACTGAGCAACATCAATTGTTAGGAAGTACTTTAATCTCCCTAGATCCTTTATCTTAAAATGATAAGACGGATGATGTTTGAGACTAACAGTCCTTTAGAGTCCTTAGCTGCGATAACAATATCTACCACAGTACCACATAAATTATTAAAAGAGTACTATGAGATGCCAAGTGTTAAGGAACACAAAATGATCAATCTTGCTTTGTTCAATCTGTTATTTGGAAAGTAACAAAATTGCAAACAGTAGTGTAAAAACATTGAAGATCATTAGAATATACATTTTGTTTTTCTCCGAAAATCATACCAAAATTTTTATGGACAAACATGAAACTTGAATTTTAGACGTTGGACTGCCATACGAATGATGCTTATGGATAATTGGCATTTGTCCATTCCTTATGGGAGGATGCATTAATATCAGCATCCCTTGTGGTTAAATGTTCATGAAGTCATTGTCTCAAAACCCAAACATCATCTGCATTACATCGATCCATCAAATTCAATATAGAAAAAAAGCTCACGATTGAGTTTTTATGGGACTCCCAGAAAAGGAAAAAAGAAATAAGGCCTTTCCCTTTGGACACATGTCCATGCCATATGGTTTGGTAAGATTAGCACACTCAGAATCATTTTCCATATTGAATAGAAATGGACAATAACAAATTGTGTATTGTTTTTTAAAAAGACGTTCTTTCTCCTAAACAAAACACTCAGTTTGCAAATGCAAGTGTGAGTTCTTTTGAGTTAGATTACACACTTTTTATTCTATTAGAACTAGTACACTTTAAGGCAAGTTTAATTTGAGTTCTTATCCAAGAGAATGTGTTACAGATGCATTAACATGCGTAAAAGAAGAAGATATTGATCTGTCCTCCCTCGAACTTGAGCTTGTCCGCAAGCTCAAGGTAGAGAGACCCAAACTTCGCAACCCATTAATTGTGTCTTCCAGTGCTCTAGAATTGTCTAGGATTGCATTGAAAAGTAACTGCTTGTAATAGTTTTCAATAGTCCTAGTCTGTATCAAGAGGCTCAAAACTATTACTCCCTCCGTCGAATTTAAGCTTGTTTGCAATCTCAAGGTAGAAAGACCCAATCTTTGCAACCCATTTAGTCATTGCCCTAGAATTATCTAGGATCGCAATGAAAAATAACTGCTTGCAGAAGTCTTCAATAATCCAATTCTGCATCAAGACCCTCAACTTGCCACGGCGTCCCAGTCCTGGGGTGGCTCGAAACAGTCAAATCAAAGAAGATGTCGATCCTTCTTTGCCCTTGGTTCGAAAGAGGGAGAGCAGTCTGTGACTAGCTTCTCATAATAAAATTCTTAACTTCAAGCATTGATGATCCTATTAATGATTGCGGGAATATAAATAGGCAAAGCCTTAAAAGAGACCTATCATAGCATCTTCACTCATTCCCCCCACTCCCCCCTCCCCTCCCTCATATTTTTAATGACACATCACTTTCATTCTTAACTTTCCTCACACCACTTTAGTGGTTTTTCACACTTTCATTTCTCTTTTTTAATAGTGGCACTCACATGTAATAAATTTATTTTATTTACATCTCTTAATATACGGAGTAATAAATTAAGATATTTTATTTTTTAAATGTAACTTAAAATGTAAAAGTTTTTTTTTAAAGTTTTAGTAATAATATGTTTGCCACAAAAAATTGAATACAAATTTTAATAATTGTAAAAAAAATTCTACCATTGTGATTTTTTAATTCTTCATTTTTCCTCGCTTTTTGTTATTTCTACTCTCTTTTTTTCTCTTTTTTCCCCTGTTCTTTCTTCTTTTTCTCTCTTTTCTTTCTTTTTTCTGTGGGGAAAGTGAGTTCCCTTCTCCCCTTCTCTCTCTTTCTTCCCCTCCTCACTCTAATCATTCCCCCACTTTCTCATATTCCACATCACTATTTCTCAAACATTCCCCTACCACTAAAGATGCTCTCATAATCATACTAGAAAACATAAATCCATATTATTAACTAGAATAGAATAATACTACTAATAAGAAACTGGTAATATTTCTATGAATAATTGGAAGCGATAATTGTAGTAGGAAACTATAATAATTATTAAATCTAGGAAACAAAAAACAACAACAACAACAACAACTAATTGAATATGAAACCTTGGATCTGTAGTGGGCAGGACCGCAGGAGTAAGGGTAGGGGTAGATCTAGGATGAGTTGGAAGTAGGTGATTAGGCATGTCTTAAGACTTTTAGAACTTTATGAGGATATGACCTTAGATAGGAACATGTAGATCTAGGACCTGGACTAGGACTAGAGTAGTTGGGTAGACTATTGAGCCTTGGTAGTAATTGCAAGTGCATTTGTTCTCTTGTCTTTGTGCACAGTCTATGCTTGGGGTCTAGGTTCTAGAGTAGGTTTGTGAGCTTTTTGTCTTTGTGCGTTAGCCTTGCCCTTAGTTTTTCCTTGCTACTACATTATTCTCACTTTGTTCATGCCTTTGTGTCTACTTTGTTGGTTTACTTTGACTGTGCGTGAGCTGTTGGTCTTTTGAAAACATCTCCTCTACTATCGAGTAAGGTTATGTCCACATGCACTTACCCTCCCGAGACCCTACTTTGTGTGGGATTCCACTGTGTCTGTTGTATATTTACATATTACATGATATTCATCATTTTCCATCACACCTACCATTTTTTTTAGTTTGCTATAGTAGCTGGAGCTTGTATATAGAATACAAATTTAGTAACTAAGAGTCTAAGACTATAAGAGTGAATAATAAAAAATACATAAATACAAACATTTTTTTCATTCTTCTTGTGCATACAAGAAGAAGAACCACAACCGTGAGAGGAAGAAAGAAATATTGCAAGATTTATTTAAAATTCAGCCTAGATAAACATCAGGCAATCCAATAGATGATATGTAAACACAACCCAATTTGTTAACATGAATCACATATAAGAAAAAAGAATTAATACTGTTTGAACTTTGAAGAATGGTACATGGCCTCTAGAAAACGACGGGGTGATGGTATTTTGAGTGAAAGTATCATATAATGGTTGCAGATTATATTGGAGTGTAGAGGACTTGATTGAATTATCTTATTAACATTGGTAATGTTTATTTGTATCAATATTTAACTTTTACGAAATAAAAACACCTAGAAATAATTGTCCCTGCTTAAGTAAAATTCATGAATACAGTACTCATGTTGTTGCATCACTGGAGCCTCTCTATGTCCCCTCAACTCAAGCACTCTATCTTCCTAACGTGTACCATTACGTCTTTGTTTTGAATGTATCCAAACAACCGCAGTCGATCTTCTATTACTCCCTCCATCTGTGTATGGTGTATGTGAAGATATTTCCCGGATGTAGGGAGTACTTTATAAGTAATAGGCACTACTTCTAGCTGTCGGGAAGATTGCAGTAGGTAAGAGATGGTTGATTTTGATAATTACAGCATGTTCGTTATAAAGATGCAGCAAAACAAGTGAGACGATTGGAGAGCATTTCTATTTAGGGGACGAGGAGGAGAGGCAAGTTACGAAGGAGTTCCTGGCCATGCCATATTAGAGTTGTGTAATACAGAGGGGATTTGAGTGAGTGTTGTTGGTGTTAGGTCCAATTTAGTTCTCTGTTGTTTGGTGTTGTTCAGTAAACAATATCCTCTTTGTTTTCTATCTTTTGTTTCTCCATTGCTCGATATGCTTATATTTTCTTCGTGATTTGTTGCTTGCCTGCAATCTTTATTTGTCTACGTGCGTTTTTTTTGCGCCTTTACATTACTTGCACTACTTTTGGGCTCCTCTCAAAAACAGCCTCCATACTCTTTAGGTTAGAAATAAAGTCTCCATACCTCTTGTTTTCCATACCTATTACATACTGTGATATAATCACTATGTTTGGTTTGGTTTACTTGCATTTTACATGCGGCGGTTCAAGAACCAATTTAAATATTGAGTTAATGATATTTTGATCGATCTTGCATTAGTTTTTTGTGGTATATTGTTTAATTTGTTGAAATGGGGTTTCAACCTGCTATGGAGAATAAGCTAACCTGTTCTTACCCAGAAAACTCTAACGAATTCTGCCTAATTAACTAGCATGAGAAAACTCCCCCAGTCCGAAAATAAGGTCCCTATTTGATGTTGTAGGGTCAAAATTAAAAAACTTTGACCAAAAGATTTGAAAAGAATCTATTGAATAATAAAGTAAATTAAATATCATTTGATTTGTCTTGAAATGTAATTTTGAAATGCATTTTTATGAAACTTATTAATGTATAAATATAGATATTAATGGTCAAAGTTTCACAATAGATATTGTGAAAAGTCAAATGGGAACTTATTTTAGGAAAAAGGGAGTATACTAAATCGTACATGCTTAGAAAATGATGCCCATTTTCTAAGTGTTTTTACTTTTCTGTCAATTTTAGGATGCCCATTTTCTTTGCTTTTCCCTCTTCGTTGTAAAAGTGATACAATGTATATACTACTCCATCCGTCTCATTGTTTTTGTCCCATTCATTATCCACAGAGTCAAACTAAATCTTCTTTACAAAATGTCATATATCATTTGTTTTAAAAAATATATTCATGTCATCTCTTGTTTGGTAGAACTTTTGATGCAGTTTTTGAATATGTAATTTTAATTTTTCATTCCACAAATCTTTAGATAAATTACATCAAAAAAAGTTCCAGTCAAACATCGTAAACCAAAAAGAGAAAAATAGCAGGACGGAGGTAGTATTCTACACGCTTACAGTTGGAGGGGATTTTAGGTATATGTTACAGATGCCTTTGTAGGTATTCCATTTCTGAGCTAGGTAATATTAAGTATTTTTATCATTATTATCTCTAACATTCTTTAAGATCATGAAGTAATAGAAAAATTTCTGTGCTAAACTTTACCATTTTATAATTTAACAAATTGGAGCGTCCTCTCTTTTTCAGGATAGGCATCCCAGAAATGATGAGATTGCACATGAGCATCTAAATATTACCCAAGAAATATCAAATGCTAGATCATATGCTAGGCAATTAACAGAGCAGATGACACTTGCCAAGGCATATGTGGTTATAGCGAAGGAGCGCAATAACCTTAATCTTGCATGGAAGCTTAGCATGAAGATTAGAAGTGGCCAATTATTGCTTTCAAAGGCTGCTATGAAGGTGGACCCCATCTCTTCAGATGAAGCTGAACCGATCATCCAAAGCCTATCGTCTTTGATTGTTGAGGCACAAGACGTGCACTATGACATAGCAACCATGATGATGACTATGAAATCTCATATTCAAGCTCTAGAAGAGCGTGCAAATGCGGCTTCTGTTCAGAGCACCGCGTTTGGGCATTTACTTTCTGAATCTCTACCGAAAAGCCTCCACTGCCTCGATATCAGTCTCACGACTGATTGGATTAACAACAAGGCATTAATGGATCTTGCTGATAAAATCAGAAACTCTCCCCGTTTAGTGGACAACAATTTGTACCATTTTTGCGTGTTTTCGGATAATGTGGTGGCTGTCTCGGCTGTGGTGAACTCAACTGTTTCCAATGCTGATCATCCCAGGCAGTTGGTTTTCCATATTGTGACAAACAGGGTCCATTATGGAGCAATGCATGCATGGTTCCTTAGCAATGATTTTAGAGGGTCTACCATAGAGGTGAAGAACTTTGAGGATTTCACTTGGCTGAATGCTTCTTTCTCTCCTGTTGTCCAGAAGCATCGTTCTTTGTTGAGTCACCTTCGGTTTTATATCCCGGAAATCTATCCCCAACTGGAGAAGGTGGTTTTTCTTGAAGACGACGTGGTGGTGCAGAAGGATCTCACCCCACTTTTCTCACTGGAATTGCATGGAAACATAAATGGAGCAGTGGAAACATGTCTGGAATCATACCATCGTTTCTACAAGTATCTCAACTTTTCAAACCCGCTTATTGGGTCAAAGTTTGACCCGCAGGCCTGCGGGTGGGCATTCGGGCTGAACATTTTTGACTTGATCGGTTGGAGGAAAGCGAACGTGACCGGACAGTATCATTACTGGCAAGAACAGAACAGTGAAGGGAGTATTTGGAAGCTGGGGACCACACTTCCTCCGGGCCTATTAGCTTTCTATGGGTTGATAGAGCCGTTGGATAGGAGATGGCACGTTCTAGGCTTCGGACACGACATACATATAGACAAGCACTTGATCGAAAGTGCAGCCGTGATTCACTTCAATGGGAACATGAAGCCATGGCTGAGCTTGGGCTTTAGTATTTACAAGCCTTTGTGGGAAAGGTATGTGAATCTCAGCAACCCATTCATCATGGGTTGTTTCCACCATTAAAGCTCCTCACACCATTTACAGTTGCATTTTCACATGGTTAGATTTAGGGGTTTTTGAATCATTAGTGTTTGGGAAAGCAAAAAGGATTCTTCTAAGCCAAAACTAATTACTTCTTTTTTTTGGATATAAGATTGTTCATGGAATTAATTTTTTTTGTGAAGAGTTTATATATTACAATGGCTAGAGAAAAAGGAATTATTGAGGAATGGTATGGTATGGATAATCATTCAAACACACTTCTTACACACATACTCTCATGGGGTCAGTTGCACCAAATCCCCATATGATATATCAATTTTTGATGTTTGGGCATTGTAAATGACCTCCATACCCTTTGTTCTATAAGTGGCTGTTCATTGGAAAAATTTGATGTCTGAGTTTATTTTTGTGCAGTTTAATGTTTGTTTTTGTTCTGTTTGGAGTTGGGACATTGAAGATTTGTAAATAAGGCCCTGTTTGGCATTGAATTGTTAGTGGTTACGTGTTTCGGTGGGGTTCTAGTGACACCGGAGTTCGGTGCCACTAGCGGTGCCACTGGTATTTTGGAGCACCTCCGGTGCTCCGTTCTCAAAATTGACAGTTCCTACCCCCCTAACCCACCCCCTAAATCCCCCACCCTACCCCCGCCCCTGCACCCCCACCCCCACCTCGCCGTAAGCCCCCCACACATTATGCGCATAATAACCACACATTTTGTGGGGGGCTTACGGCGGGGTGGGGGTGGGGGTGCAGGAGCGGGGGTAGGGTGGGGGGTTTAGGGGGTGGGTTAGAGGGGGTAGGAACCGTCAATTTTGCGAACGGAGCACCGGAGGTGCCCCAAAATACCAGTGGCACCGCTAGTGGCACCGAACTCCGGTGTCACTAGAACCCCACCGTACATGTTTATTATGTACGTACACTCTTTGGGTAGATGTTTGTGAGTTGCTTGTGTCTGTGATAGTTTAAGAAAAGCTGCTGTGTGAGATGAGCTGTTTTGTCTTAAAGGTAAAAAATTGAACATTTAAAACACTGTTTTTTAAAATGCTTTATTATTTATTAACTTTTTTAAATCCAACCTTTTGATCCCTAAAATGCTGTTTTAAAAAGCGGTTTGCCAAGTACCTATAATAGCTGATGGACTATTCATTGTACCCTTTGTAAAAAAAATCTTTTTTTAAAAAAAATCGTTCTAAAATGAGTTATAGTTGATCGTTGACTAATTTCTCTTACATGTATGTAAAATAGTTGATGTGGAGCTTATATGTGAAGCACTAGTTGCTTCATTTATCAAAGTAGTTGCTTAGGGATACCTTAGCTATGAACCCTTCACTAAAGATGCTCTTACAAATACAAGTATACAACTAGGGAGGGGTGAGCATTTGGGGCTTGAAATTACGGTGAAAACTGAATCGCTTGTTTTGGACCCGATCTAATTTTTCATTTTACTACAAAATAGGGCGTGCCGAGTCAGTTCCTTTATTTACGTGGGTTGGGGCAATTATCAAATTTTAGTTTTGTAGGACCAGCATCGGCTCGTTTATATGTATAGTACGGACTAATTATTTACTTGATTCATTTTAATTGATTTGGATGAAATTGAATTCTTTAGTACTAGTTTATTGTCAGCACTACCAATTCTAAATCTATATTTTTTTGCTACCAAACAGTAAATTTGGAATTGTTGTCCCCAATTCAAGTTTTATAGTTTGAATTTCGTGCACCAAATGGAGTCTTAGGCTCCGCTTGGTACACAGAATTCAAACAATGGAATTGGAATTGAAGACTTCAATTCCAATTCTGGTGTTTGGTAGCACAAAAATTATGTGGATTCGGAATTGATAGTGCAAAAAATGAATTGGAATTGGTAGAATTCAATTCTATGGAATTGAATCCCATGAAATTTCAATTCCAATTCAATTCTAATTCCATCAATTCCGTATACCAAACGAACCCTTAGTGTATTTGTAGCACCATATCTTAGTCCTTCCGCTTTAATTTAAATTGTCTGTTTCAGTTTACGATGTTTGATTGAAATCATTTTCAATTTATTTTATACTATGAAAGATATTGAAGAATTTAAAAATAAAATTCATATATATTTAAAAACTACATCGAAAATTCTATAAAACGGCAAGTGACACGTGATTGTATTATTTTATCAAATAATATTGAAAATGGGCAATGAAAATTATTAAAATTTGATCCTATAAATAATGAATAGACAACTTAAGTTAGATAGAGGGAGTTTTGTTTTTGTTTTAGTGCAACCCTCTAGCTTATTTGCATAACTTTCACCACTGTATCAAGATAGTGAATTTTTGTATAAAGCAATAATATGTTTGGTTCTCATGACATTGGGAATCAATGTCACGGATGACCCGAAGTTCTTACGATGCATCATTCAAAAAATTGATAATTCTTACCCTTTAGTCCACTCCCTCCACTCTGGATTCACACGAACCCACCCCAACTCCCTTCATATGCACCTCAGATATCCTAAACTTAGTTACCTTGGAATCAAAATGATGTGACAATATGGAAAGAGTGACAAACAAAATCGATCATGCTCTTTAAGGTATAATTGAACATATATTCAATAATTTCATTCATAATTTAGTAATACAAATTCAACATGCATATATATATATTCTCTCATTTTAGCTCGACCAAATGTAATTATTAGAGCATTGGGAATATTATTTATTTATTAGTAACATATATATGCTACAATAATATAGGTAAATGAGATATTATTACCTAACACTATATATGGAACATGCATTATAAAGTAAACAACAAAAAAAGGGGTAGAAATAAAGAGGTTTTGAGGGGGAGACAAGGGCACATGCATGTGTAGACACACCAACAATGGCCCCATGTCCATGCAGATCAACCATGTGCCTTATATATATATATATTATCTCTCACTGATTTGATCTCCATGTTCCTCGTACATACATACATGCATCATGATGATGATGGTGATGATGATGATGGTTCACATCACTGAACATGCATTTGGGTTGTCGTCACTAAACATCTGTGGTGGAGGATGATGAGCTTCCACTCCATATCCATAGATCTCTTGATGACCATACCTGTTAGCATAGATCATGCATTATATCATTTGGGAATTTACTCGTATTAGTTTTTCCCATTAGATCTTACATTATATGGTTGGATACTTGGAATTAATTAACAAGTTCAACCACCAGCTCGAGCTTATGGTTTTAGGTCCAGAAAAAGTTTCAGACACTAATTAACACGCCTCTCATGATCAGCTCGAGCTTATGATTAGTTTTTGCTCGAGATTATAAAAATTTTGATATCAATTAAAAGCTGAAGGTCGTTGATTGTAGTTGTAGGCCCACGAAAAAGAATCTTACTCTTGACAATAATTGTGTTAAGTTCAGAGTCATACGAGTGGTGTACCACGTATGACATCATTTTTGTCATCAATGTGTCTCAGAGACACACGGTCTATGTGTGTCAGTGAGACACAGTATATGTAGTGTGCCTCTAGCATTTAATTTTTGTAAGTTTATAGTATACCTCGGGGGAGGTAGAGGAGGAGACGGGACGTGGAGGTGGTAGTAGTTCGGCGGAGGGTAGTAGTAGTAGAAAAACTCGTTCTTCCTCAGTTCCAGCTTCGGGTCGTCTTGATCTGGAAACCCGACGACAGTCCCTGTCATTTCAGCAGGGACGTGAGCAGGAGGGGCAGCTGCCCCTTCTTTCTTTTCTTTACCAGCGGCGTCTTCCTCGCCGCCGGTCTTCTCCTCTTTTTTCTCTCCTCCTTCTGCGGCGGCGGTCTTGTCCTCCTTCGGGCTCTCCTCCGCCCCGTCCGCCGCCTTCTCGGGCTCCACCTTCACAATCTCCACCCTTTTGCCGGTCCTCTTGGCTATGTAATCCACTAGGGTTGGGGGCTCAAAGATGCCCTTAACCGTCACCAACGAGCCCTTAAAGTCAGGTTCAACATTTTCTACACCTAAACAAAAAAAAAAGATCCCAAAGAATAATTTTCATGTGATGAATGTGAATCACAACGTTTCACTATCAAATGTCAATGCATTTTAGAGTATCCGATGATTTGACACTGAATATGCAGAAACAGAATCTAAAGAGCCTAATATTTTATTCTAATTAAAGATTATATTGACATGATAGGGAATAAAATCCCAAAAAATAAAAAATAAAAAAAGAATGAACCCATACTCCGCATAAAGCTGAGCACTTTACTGGTACAGAATTATTAACTCCCTTTATTTGCATTGCTACTTTTTGCTTAAAAAATACTACAAACAAATAAATTAAATTTTATTATATTTAGTTAATCTTTGAATCTTCAAAAAAATCACAAACAAATTAAATATATTAAATCTAATTTTTGAAAAAAATGAGAACTAAAAAAATTAAATATGAACTACGTAGTATATATTTCTATTCATGAGAGAAATGTGAAGATTATGGTGAAAAATGGAAAGATGATTTTTAGAGGGAGAGCAAATTAAAAAACAATGGAGAATGACCAAATATGATATAAACACAGAAAAAAATTAAAATATGATTTTCATATTTTTATTTTCAAAACAGAAATTACAATGCCAGTAATGTCAAAATATAATACAAAAAAAACTATGAAATGTCAATATATAGTGAAAAATTGTCCCTGTATAAAATTCTATTTTGAGGATAAACATGTCATTCTTATTTTGGGAATAATGACTACTCCATCGAGTCCCCAATTTGATTACAAATTGGAGATTATGAAGAAAAATTTCTCACTTTAGAAATCATTTTATTTACAAACCGGTATATAAAAAAGAAATAAAAATTACATATTAAAAAATTAAATCAAAAGTTCTACAAAACAAGAGGTGACAAATATATAATTCATTTTATCAAATACTTAGGACCCATTTGGTACATGGAATTCAAACTATGGAATTGGAATTGAAGACTTCAATTCTAATTCTGGTGTTTGGTAACACAAAAATTATATGGAATTGAAATTGATAGTGCAAAAAATGAATTGGAATGAATGAATTCAATTTTATGGAATTGAATCACATGGAATTTCAATTCCAATTCAATTCCAATTCCATCAATTCCGTATACCAAACGGACCCTTAATGAAATTGTGTAAATAAACAAAAGTTATCGAAAAAAAGAGAAAAAAGATTGTAATCAAAATGAAGACGGAGAAGTATTTTTATTCCAATTTTAGGTAATTTCTAGAGAGAAAGACATAAATGGAAATGAAACATAGAGAACCAACATAAATAAGGGTCCGTTTGGTATATGAAATTAATGAAATTGGAATTGAATTGAAATTGAAATTCCATGAGATTCAATTCCATAGAATTGAATTCACCAATTCCAATTCATTTTTTGCACTATCAATTCCAAATCCACATAATTTTTGTTCTACCAAACATCAAAACTAGAATTGAACTCCTCAATTTCAATTCCATAGTTTGAATTCCATGTACCAAACGGGGCCTAAGACTTTAATTAGAATACCAAGTACCGGGATTACTTCAAATATAGAAACAAATACTATCTTTAACAACTTGCATATGAAATTTATTTTTGCTCGAATCTTAATTAAATTTGAAAATACAATTTTGAGATTCGAACTTGCGATTTCTGAATCAACAAAACTAATGTCAAAAACACCAATTTACCTAAAACTCAAACTTAATTCGTAGATCTAAGAAAGATTTTATTTACATATTTTTTATACGAACCAAAAGGGAAAGAGTACAAAAATGATTTTTACCATTCACGCAACTCTTTATTTAAAGCAACCAAGGAAAAGACATTCAAAAACACTATCTAAAAAAAGAAAATGAATAAATTAAAATTTGGTTAGAAAGTAGAGTAATAATGTATAGGTCTCAGTCTAATGTATCATGTTTGACTGAACATAAAAGTAAACAAAATAGTTAAAAAAATTTCCCCAAAAAAAGTTAAAAAATTACACACAATATAATGCTTTTGGTAAATAAAAGCAAAGGTACAATAAATTAGGATGAATGAAAAAATAAAGACAAAAGAAAATTGGGTGGATGGAGTGTTTGTTATCCGTCAATTTAGGCATTAATAAAAATGTAATTTTTCATAGGGTGGGCATAAACCATGTGGAAACCTGCACATTTAATTCTTTGCAATTAATTATAATATAATAATATTTTTTAATAATAATATTTTTTTAAAAAAAATAAATAGTTTTGGGAATCTCTATGTAATTATTAATTGCAAAAAAACAAAAAGAAATGGGACACACAACCTTTCATCCTCTGGATCCTCCTCTTGATTTCTTGTGCACATGCCTCACAGTGCATGTGAACTTTCAGAATGGCACTCACCACCTGGGGCTGAACGGCAATTATTTCAAACTGTGAGGGGCTCATTGCAAATACAATTGCCAAATAAAGAGAATATTTGCCAATAAATGCAGTGTACCATATGCATGATGACTCTAACAAATTCAAGGAATCCCACATGAAAAAGAAAACGCTTTAAAATGAAAAAGACGTGAGATGAGAAAATAATAATGATTGTGACCGGAAAATATTCATTTAATGCCATTTTATTTATATTTAATTTATATTCTAAATCAACTCCACAAAATAGAATTTAAAAAAAATGTTTTTTTAACGCGAAATATATGAAACATGTTTTAGTTCTACTTACGTATTTATCCTGAAAATGGGCGAAATTCCGTAAAGAAGGTTACGTTTCATTTATATATAGTTTCAAATAAACTTTCAAAACGACTGCTATCCACAATAATGGGTAAAAATGGTAAATTTTAGTTATTTTAAATATAGGCAGAAGTGTTTTCTGGGATGCACAAAAAATGAAACGTAACATTCTTTTTGGAACAGAGGTAGTATTATATTATTTGGAATGTTGATGTAAAATACTCCCTCCGTCCTATAATGATCTTCCCAAAGCACTATTCCAACTTCACGGGAATTTATATTTATTTGTGTTTTTTCATGGCCTGCTTTGTTGAACTTTTGATGTAGTTTTTAAATATGTTTGTTTTATTTTTTATTTCTATACTAATATTTAAATAAAATAGATTAAAAAAACTTGGAATTTTTTTTCGTTTTGCGAACCGAAAAGATTATTATAGGACGGAGGGAGTATCTCTTTTGGGAGTTTGGCCAAACTCCGCATTATGATTTGGAATGCTCATGTAAAATATCCCCTTTTGACAACCACCTACATACCTGTTTTTTCTCCTCCGCCTGAGGGGGTTCCTCCGGCGGCTTTTTGGGTTCCTCCGCCGGTGGAGGCGGCGGCGGAATTGGAGAGAGTAGCTCAACCTGGCGGTGGCTCTTCTTCTGAACCCTCTCCAACACTTTTATTGGATCTGCCTTTTCACCTTTCACCACCACCGTATGGGTCTTGCAATCAGTCACCACTTCCTCTACCCCTGCCCAATTTTTAATAATAATAATAATAATAATGCTCCAAATATAATAATCATTTATTTTTTATATCGAGGATTGTCTTTTTTTGAAATGTGTAAAAAAGATAAAGATCAACTACAAAATACTTATTAAAATAGAAAATGAGAACTTCATTTTTTTAAAGAACTTGTTCATATACGAGTAATAATCTAATAATATAACACAAGTATTTTAAGGAGATTTGATGTGCTTTTCTAGGCTTTATTAATTTATGTTCTTTATTGAAAAACTAATAAATGGTTTATATTATCTTCTTATTTTTCTTTTTAGATTAGCATCCCAAAAATGTCTTATATTTCCTTTTTCCATTCTAAAACATTGAGCCTTTATGAAAAATCGAGCCAAACATCAGATATCAAGTATGGAACTATTTCTCATGATAAATTTAAAAAAATTATACTACCTCCGTCCCACTTTATATTACAATATTCTTTTTTGTTGAAATTAAGGAAGAGTCAAATCAATTTTTTTTCCCCAAATTACCCCCAAATCCCCCATACTTCCCACTCACATGGATGAATAGTGTGTGAATAGTGTAAGAGTGGGAGGGTAAAAGAGTCAATTCCTTGTAAAGTTATTGACTTTGTAATTTTTTTTAAGACAAAAATGTGAGGAAATATTGTAATCTATTTCGGGACGGAGGGAGTAGAATTTTTGGCTTTGTGCATACACGAGAAAAACAACACTCAAAGTTGAGCACAAGCTCTCAAATTAACCATTATTTTGAATTTTTGGGGCCAAATTAAAGAGACTATAACCCTGAAAATAGCCGTAGTGATTTGGATAAAATTTGAAGCGTATAAACTAATTCGGAAAACTTTAACGCTAAAAACTATCGTCGAATAACTTTTTCAAAACGCTAAGTGGCTACGTACCGTCAAAGCCTTTGAGGCAGCGGCGGACTTTGCGGGCACACCCCTCGCAATGCATGAACACTCTAAGAACAACTTCCGGCGGCGGCGGCGGAAACTCGTCCTTCTTATCCTCCGCCGCCGCTTTATTGGCGGCGGCCTCTCCGTCCGCTTTCTCCTCTCCGCCGCCCGCCGCAGCAGGACTGCTCTCATCTACTTTCTTCTCCACCTCCTCCGGCTTCTTCACTTCATCCCCCTTTTTCTCTTCCTACACAACAAGATTATTATTGAAAGGAGTAGGAAATGATGAATTAATTAAAGTACTAATAATAAAAGAAAAAGGGAAAGGGGGGGAGAGAAAAAAAGATCTAAATCAATAAACTGCTGCTACCTCCCCCATTTGGACAGATTGAAGAAATGATGAAATGAAGGCTAGGTGATAAGCTTAGATAATAATAATAAAATTATTATTATTATTATTATTATTATTATTATTATTATTGGTTTTGAAAATAAAATGGGGTTGGAGGAGTAGTGGAGTCTCTCTAGGCTTATTTTGTCCGGCTCCCTCTCTATCTCTAAAAGTTTGTGATAAAGAAGAAAGAAAAAAAAAAGTGAATGAAGGGGCGGGCAAGGGATTGGATATAAGGGGTGGCCTAATATACAGATGGCATGACATGTCACACGTACGATATTTGCCTTGCAACGACTAGGCTAGGTGCCACTTGTGTGATTTACTTCTTCATCAAATGAATTGAAATGATGATATCTTGAAGAAAAAGAACATTTTCCCCCTCAAATTACTTCTTTGTTTGTTCAAATATTGTCTCCATTGTCAAAAGAATAATTATTGAGTATTGCATAATACTCCGTACGTCCTACAAATATGAGAGTTATTTATTTTTAAGAGATTTAAAGGAAGTGTATTTTGGTATATTTAATTTCCAAAAGAGTCTTTTGATGTGATGAATAACAGTACGATTTTATGGACGGAATCATTTTGAGATATAGAATTCTTTTGACAAAAAACCTATTGTCAAAATATCACAACAAAGGCTACGGTGTTTTGATCGAAAAATTGATGGTTCTTACCTTCTAACTCCATGGCCCAACCCCAACACTTAATAGTGGATTGGGAGAAGGGCAGACGGGTGCTGGGGTGGGGGCATGGAGGTTTAGGGGAAGTGAGTGGATAGAAACCATCATTTTTTTATTGGAGCACCGTAGCCCATGTTTTCAAAAGAAACTGCTGCCTTTTTCTAATATATATCTATATATAGAAAGAGAATATATTGGTCAAAGTGTTGCATTGAAGACTATGAGAAATCAAATGGAAAGAAAATTTATAGACGCAAGGAGTATTATTCACCACATCAGATCAAATTTGATAAAATTTTGTTTTAATTCAAAAGTTTTAGGGCTTAAATTACTAAAGGGCCTTTGGAAATGATTTGGAGGTCTTGGACTCAGAGAGAGCTTAACCGTTGATAGAGGTTATGACTCAAGCTAATTAAAGATTATGGTTATGGTAATACCTATGATAAAGGAAAGGCGAATGTTGTTTGAATGCATAAGTTCAACCTTTTCTGTGTTGTTTAGTGTTGACTCACATGTTTTGATAATTGACAAACACAATTTATTCAAGTCAAGATTAAAGTGCTACAACGACAAACACGGAGACTTGAAGTGTCATTCCTTGAAGTATTCAAGAAAGTGCACAGGATTTTGTTGAAGTCCGAGACGCGTCCGGAGCGCCTAACGGAGGACTCGGAGGAGTAGAAGATTTCCGAAGACTTTATTTATTTGAGTCTTAGGAATTATTGTAAGGATGACAAAAATATCTTCTCTCCAAAATTATTTTTATGAGAGTTAAAATAAAAATTATATTTATTTTTGGAGTCAGTTGAAAAATCTTTTTAACTATTCAAAATAGTTTCATTGAGTCAGTTACAAAAGGTGTGCCAAACATTTATCAAATATTTATGTTGATATTATAAAATATTTTTGGTAAGCAACAAAATTTTATTCAAATATTTTTGTGTACATCATTTGACACACAAAATAATTTTTGGACTCACTTTCTCCCCTATTCAAACTTATTGAATAGGAGATGTTTTTTTTGATTGAGGAGCGTTGCTCTTATTCTCGCTGTCTCAAACAAATAGGATACCGCCAATTTGTTTCCTCATCGCAACTTGGCTGGGGCCATTTGTGTTGCGCTTTATTTGAGAAGTAATCGATGAATCCTTTTGCAATAATCGATTATTTGATTCTTTCCAAGCAGAGGACTTCTGGCTTTTGGACCAAATCGATTTTCTCCTTCCATTTAATCGATTAATAGCTTTTCGTCGTTGGATTCCCAGGCCTGTCTGCTAATCGATTCTTTTTCCTCTTTTAATCGATTAGTTCGGACAGAGCTGACTAATCGATTTTTGTACCTAATTTAATTGATTAGTTCCATTTCCCTTTTCAGGCTTTTTCGCCTCTATGTACCGTAATCGATTTAACTATCTTCGTTAATCGATTAATTTTATCTGGTGCATATTCTCGGATTCTTTTCTTGGACCAACGGATATATTTCTTCATCTCCTATTTAAACTTCACTCCTTGGTCATTTTTACTATGAACAAGCACTCCTAAAATCCCCCAATCTTGAGGTTATAATCCTCCATTCATTTCTTCCTCAAATTGATATATTTTGAGAGGAAACTAAGTGTTTTCAAGAGAGTGTTCTTGTCATCCATAGAGCTTAACATTTTCTCATTCCTACTCTTTTGAGAGTTTATGTTGAGAGGCTGAAGAAGATTGTTCTTCTTGTTGTTCAAGACTTATGTGACTTAAGTCTTGGTTGTGAAGTCTTGTAGAGGGCACATTTACGAGCGGTTGTGTTAAGGCTTGTGGGATTCAAGTTTTCGGTTTGTAAACGGTTTGTCAAGCACCCGTTGAAGCTTGATAAGTAGTGGTAGCTTCGAGAGAGTCTCTCGGGGAACTAGACTAGCCACGAGGTGGTGAACCAGTATACATCGGTGTGTTCTTTGCCTTTTCTCTTTTATTTCTGCTGCACTTACGTTCATATTATTAATTGGTATCGGAGCACAATTGGTATCCCTAACGCTCCTTGTGACGTTAAGAGTTGCACGCCTTGTCTAACAATTGGTATCGGAGCAGGTATCCCTAACGCTCCTTGTGACGTTTGAGAAAACGATCAAATTTTTTTAAGAATGTTGAATGCAGGGATAGGAGAAGGGCAATCCACCATAAGGCCGCCATTTTTTGATGGAACGAATTACTCCTATTGGAAGGAGCGTATGAGAATTTTTGTTCAATCTAATAACTTCAAATTTTGGCTTGCTATCAAGAATGGAGATAGCTTGCCAATGAAGAAGATAGGCGATACACTCATCCCAAAGGACGAGGATGAATAGGATGAAGCCGATCTTAAGAAGGCTCAATTCAATGCCACCGCCATCAACTTCTTATATTGTGCTGTCAACGCCAACGATTATCAAAAGATATCTCGTTGCCAAACCGCCAACCAAATGTGGAACAAGCTCATGATCACATACGAAGGTACGTCTCAAGTTTGTGAATCAAAAATTGATTTACTAACCCATGAATATGAGTTATTTGCTATGAAAGAGAACGAACGTGTGGAGGACATGTTTGGAAGATTTTCAAACATCGTCAACGACCTTGATATGCTTGGAAAGACGCTCACCGACAAAGAGTTAGTGAGAAAAATTCTGCGAAGTCTTACCAAGGAATGGGAGTCGAAGGTTAACTCCATTTACGAAGGCCGAGATTACAACGTCATCACATACGATGGTCTTCGAGGTAACCTTATCACTTACGAAACAAATCATCTTTCTCATACTCTTGACGTTAAGAAGAGAACGGGAATTGCTTTTAAAGCATCTTCTTCTCAAAAAGTAGAGATTGGTGATTCGGATTCAGATAGTGATAGTGATTCTAGCAATTCTTGTGATATTTTGGTTGAATGTTTTAACGAGTTTATGAAACATGAGCTTAAAAAGAGCAAGAAGAAGAACACCCCAAAATGTCACAAGTGCAGAAAGCTTGGCCACCGAAAATTTGAGTGCCAGAAGCTCAAGAAGATGAGCAAACAAGATGAATTCGCGTATTTTTCGTGGAAGTATGATCAACCTTCCAAAGACAATTGCATCATCGCTCTTGAAGAACAAGATGGGTGGTCGGGTACGTGACACACTTGAAAGGTGTGCTTGAAGACTACAAATTTGTAGTGGATGCTCTAAGCACTTAGCCAAAGAGGTTGCATCAAAGGGAAGTCATTACATTTTTTTAAATGAAATTATTTGGGAATTTATATAGGATGCTTTGCATAGAGTAAATGGGAATTTATTGCTATATGTGTTAATCTTTTTGTATGCCTTATTTTTTTAAGGGGTAAATAGCATACTTTAAGGGGGAAGTATTTTATTTCGTAGAAATGCATGATTTTAGGGGGAATGCGATTTTTCTTAATTGTTTAGAAATTTTTTTTCCCCAGAATGCATGAGTTCTTTTGTTGCATTATTTTTGATAATGCCAAAAGGGTGAAGAGTATAGGAGTATATGCTTTAATTTGTTGTTTGTTGGTAGCATATCCTCCATGTGTTTGTAATTATCAAAAAGAGGAAAATTGTTGGAATGCATGAGTTCAACTCTTTCTGTGTTGTTGGTAGCATATCCTCCATGTCTCATCTTCTTTTCTTGGACCAACGGATATATTTCTTCATCTCCTATTTAAACTTCACTCCTTAGTCATTTTTACTATGAACAAGCACTCCTAAAATCCCCCAATCTTGAGGTTATAATCCTCCATTTATTTCTTCCTCAAATTGATATATAGAGCTTAACATTTTCTCATTCCTACTCTTTTGAGAGTTTATGTTGAGAGGCTGAAGAAGATTGTTCTTCTTGTTGTTCAAGACTTATGTGACTTAAGTCTTGATTGTGAAATCTTGTAGAGGGCACATCTACGAGCGGTTGTGTTGAGGCTTGTGGGATTCAAGTTCTCGGTTTGTAAACGGTTTGTCAAGCACCCGTTAAAACTTGATAAGTAGTGGTAGCTTCGAGAGAGTCTCTCGGGGAACTGGACTAGCCACAAGGTGGTGAACCAGTATACATCGGTGTGTTCTTTGCCTTCTCTCTTTTATTTCTGCTGCACTTACGTTCATATTATTAATCCTGCGAAAATCATTAAAGAGTCTCAACAACTCTATTCACCCCCCTCTAGAGTTGCACGCCTTGTCTAACAAATGTTGTAGCTGATGCTCTCAGTAAGAAGGAGATGGCATCAGAGCAACATATTCAGTCGAACCTGGAGACTGAGGTCATTTCTAAAAAAAAAGTGATTAAGAACCCTGTGTAATCACCGCCGATTACAAAATGTAGAAGCAATTAAGAACCCGCTACTCAGCTACTCCCTTGGCTTCTTCTCCTTCCCTTCACTATATAAGAAGACCCTTCAAGCCACATTTATTCACCATTCTTCTTCATTATTCTTTCTAAGTGTTCCTTAGAGTGTGAGGAGTGTTCTAGTGCTGTCATTTTGGTGTGAAGTCGCCGGAGCTGAGAGTAATCGTTGCCGGAAGTTTTGCCGGAAAATTTCCAAAACCACCGTTAAGCTTCGAGGTAAGCCCGTAGATATATCTAGTGATTAGAATGTTCGTATAGATTGTTTTTACGCTCATAAATGGTCATTTGGTTGAGTTTTGTGTTTGACATGTTTGAAGAACCAAGAATCATAAACCATGAAATTGTTGTTAAAACTATGAATTAATGATTCCAAATGATCTATGAATGTTGGAGAAAATTTCTATATAGTTTAATTGAAGTTCGGTAACTAAAAATTGTATTTTCGAAATTGAACCTGAAACGAAGAAGATGATGAATAGTGATCGAAAAACCAGAGGGTGGATCGGTCCACCCTCATGGATCAATCATCTGGAGAACTTTCTTTACGGATGATCGATCCAAGGTACTGGATCGATCCCCCCGACCTAGATGCTCCAAAAATATTTCTGAAAATGTTATTTTTTTGAGCTCTAAAATCATATTTTTCATACCAATTAATTATGAACAATATAAAGATGATTTTTCAAAATAAAAATGATGTTTTTGGTAAAAAAAAATCTTATGTGATGCATGACGGTAAGTTAGGGTGTTAACACTCGAAACTAGGCCACTATTTTCTATTAGATGTTATGTTGATTGATGATTATGACGAATGGTTATTATGGATGATTATGAATGATGAACCTACTGATTAAAATGATTATTGATGATTAAATCACGACTAAAAATGGATGTATTGGTAATCATGAATATGATGTGTATTGTTAAGAATATCTAGAAGAACTCTAAGATACCATTTGAAAATTGATGATGATTATTAAGGATATCTAGAAGAACTCTAAGATATACCTCCTTGACCAATTTATAATTCGAGGTTAAAACGTACATACATGATCCAAATCGGATATCACCCACCCAAGAGTTCACTTTTCGGTTGGTAAGTAATCCACAAGACTCATGAGGTGGTTTATCGATTCCTTTGTTCTGCCTTAAACTATTCATAGTTTAAGAGCCCAGTTAGAAATATTGCCTTAGACTAGGAATAACTAAGAGCTTGTTATAAAAATAATTTCGCCTTAGATTAAGAATAATTTAAGAGCACTATTGGAATATCTTGAATAAAAATATTGTGAATATCATGAATAATGAATGCCTGAATTGTATATTGTGTGCATGATATCAAATGGCTGAATATGAATTGAGATTCAATTTATATGGATGTTCGACACATTAGATATACTTACTCAGCTTCACCGCTGAGCGTGTAGCGAATGGGGCGAGAAAGTCATGGTGGATTTATGGATATAATAAATAATTAGGTTTCTTATGAGACATGCTTTAAAATCGCCACCGAATTATTATTAAACACTCAGTATTTTTACTTTTATGTATTGAATATTATTTATGATAAACAAAGATATTTGAAATGTTTGAAATTTTTACGATTACCAAGTTAATACTTTAGTCCGAAAGGGGGGACAGACCTGAACGGATTGGGGTGTTACACATAGTCCACTCCTCGTGTCTTTCTAAGTTATCATCACACCATGAAAGGTTTAAGGTTACAAATGTTATGACCCTCTTTCCTAGAAAATATATGCCTCCTGTCATGTTTGTTTCATCGAAGATCAATTCCCTTACTCCAAACTCCTATGTAACCTAATCTTTTCCAATTCTCTAGGCATCATTCTCATCTTTCCTCATCGTCCAAGCTCATCGGCTAAGGTACCGCCCCCTCAACGCGATGTCTCCACTAAACTTGCCTCCTAGACGGTCGAGCAAATCGCTTATCATCTTGTCCACGATCAACTGCCCATGAACACTCTCTCTAATTCCCTACAGGTGGTCAACACTCTTTGACCATTCAGTCATCGATAGTTGACCGTTATCTTAACAGTATTATGAACCCTCACAGGCAGTCAAACTCATAGACCATCCCTATCACGCAGTCGCCATCCTAACACAAGTAGTCTCAAACAATCCACAAACAGTCATCTTATGCAAATTCGAGCCAAATCTGGAATCTTCGAACCCAACACTTACATCACACCCACCCATACTAACCTCTTACCATTAAACGTAGCACTTATAGTCAAGCCTTCAGTAATAAATATTTGTGGCAAGCTATGGATGATGAGTTGATTGCTTTTATTGAGAAGCATACTTTGGATTTGGTTCCTCCTCCCAAGGACTAAATACCAATTAGCTATAAATGGGTGTATTGTATAAAATGGAACACGATGGATTTGTTTTGAAGTATAAGACTTGTCTTGTGGCCAAGGGATAAAATTAAGAGTATGAAATTGAATACAAAAAAACATTTAACAGTATTGTGAAACATGAAGCCATGCCTTTTGTTCTCTCTCTAGCTTTTTATCATGACTGGTGTCTTCATTAGTTGAATGGTAGTAATGCTTTTCTTCATGGTATCATAGAGGAAGATATCTATATGCAGCAACTACCAGGCCATGTTAATCAAACCGCCCGAACTATGTGTGAAAATTGTGCAAATCCTTGTATGGTCTCAAAAGCTCCATGCACCTGGTATACCCGTTTTGCTTCCTTTTTTCTAGGGTCTTGGTTTTCAATTTTGTAGACATGAAACGAGCTTATTTACTGTTCATTGCAACATTGTTATTAAGGAAGTTCCTCTTCTCTTATCTTTGAAATCACTTAGACTATGCACCATGATTTTCATCTAAGGATCTGAGACCTCTTCATTATTTCTCTCTTGGTATTGAGGTCCAACTCACCAAGGACACCATTTTCCTTCATCAATCAAAGTATAATGTTGATCTTCTCTATAGGGTTGGTATGACTGATTATAAGCCGGCTGCCACCCTGATGGCGACTCAGACAATTCAGAGACTGTCTCCTCTCTTATCTGATCTCACTCTCCTCTGTAGCATTGTCAGTGAAGTAAACTATTTGGAAATCACTTGTCCCGATATATAATATGTCGTCAATCGAGTGTCTCAAATCATGCACAAACCAATTGAGCAAAATTACTTGGTCTTAAAGCACAAAGTCCACTACTTAAAAAGTACTTTTAATTGTTGTTTTTTATATTAGAAGGGGACCTTGATATTTCGGTCTACTTTGATTTCAAATGGGCCAATGAAAAAGATTATTGTCGATCTATTACTAGATACATACTTATGCTCTGGTCAAATCTCATATCTTGGTGTACAAAGCAAAAGACTTGTGTCTCCCGGTCTTCTACTAAGGTAGAGTATCACGCCATGGTCGCAATGGTGTCAGAAGTTATTTGGCTTTGTTATATTACAAATGCTATTCGTATTCCTCTTATGAAACCGTGTATCTACTGTGAA